>KK112492.1:729472-747863 GCA_000611955.2 Stegodyphus mimosarum
GCTGAACCTTCCTTTTTGTACTGAATCCTGTACATCTGATCTAAACCGCCATCAAATCCTGGTGTCCACGTTAAAATAACAGCATTATGAGTAGCATTAATGACTGATAAAGATGTCGGTGGATCAGGAACAGCTGAAAGTATGAAAAGAATTTTTTAGCAAATTTAATGCTTGAATGAAATTACATTTTGCAGTTTCGAAATACAATTGATGTAATGTCTCGAACTGAAGGCAATTCATTTTTAACATCTTCAAGTCAGTAACAATGCTATCTGTTTAAGTTTACACTTTAAAATGTGAATCATCAAATGTAGTAACAACTTTAGTGCAATCAAATTCTATGCACATAGCCACATACCAATAGCATAGACCATAGTAAACATAGCCTTTCCTGATTTAACGGAGACGTACAAATATTTGAAATATACTGATTATGATTTTGTTATGCAAAACATTAATTTAGACGAGAAAATATTCTTCTAAATTGAGTGAAAAGAACTGATTGCAAATATTACATTCTCATTCGAAAATAAAAGAATTACAGAAAAAGATGAACATCGAGATGGCCTTTGTTTAGTCTCATTCGTAATACTGTTATATTTTTGTTAAACTAAAAATAAAATTTTGATTAAATAACAATTTGAAAAAAATTGAACAGTTTAATACATTTGCTTAATTAACAACATAATTTATATGTTATATAAATGATGAAAAACGAGGAATAAACTATTTATAAAAGTTTTATTATTATTATTTTTTGTAAAAGGTAAGTATTTTTTCAATATAATTATTAATTTAAACTAATAAGATTTTAATTAATATGTATTCAGATATATACATAGATATAGATAAAATTCTTGCATTTTCAGATCTCGAAGCTTTTCCTAATTATTTCATTCTGGAAGTTGAAATTAACAAATACTTGATTTACAGAAATCCACTTATTTTAGATGTCAACTGCATACAGGCGTACCAGCAGCCGAGCGGTAAAGTCTGTGAATACTGTACTTCAGATCGAGGCTCGAATCCCGCGCACGAGCTTGGCTGCATGGGCATTTTCGAGGTTTTCCCCATGTTAACGTATATACGAGCAGTTTTCCTTAGAAAGTCTCCAAGAAGGCATCACTCCCTTTAAGCGGTTAATCCCCAAGGTTTTGCCATTTTTATTTTGGAAATACACTTACGAACAAATGCTGATATTTATCCCACTTTTAAAGCCTGGGAGTTTTTACTAAAACCTATAACTCACCTAATATCGCTTCGTGAGATAAAATTGCCAACAAGTGCTATTTTTCATCTAACAAGGAGTATAAGTTTCTTTGAGATTCACAACTGCGACTAAGTCAAATTAAAAGAGAAAATTCTTTCTGTTTTAAAAGGAAAATTCTTTCTTTTAAGTTTTTTTTTCCGGAGGGGATGATTAATCTGACTAACTACAACTCTTATTAATTATTCAACAAAGGCAAATAATTTATTTCTTTTTAATTAATTTTTTATAATCAAACAAAATCACATTTGACAGTAAGGCTAAAAAATTAAGCTAATCAAGCTGATATTTATTAATGATTTTTCGGAATTAATAGCTTCGTGGGTAGGTTATGAAAATAAATGGGTCCTTTGATCAAAGACTTGAGTAGTCGAAATTTATAATGAAATTTATTGGGAAAAAAATCCACCAAGAAAAATATATCACCCAGAAATACTTTAATCATATACTTTATATTTATACTCTTTAAATTTCTGCGCAATGCTTAGAAATTCATTATAAGATATTATAACTGAAGTTGTAACTCTCGTTTTTGAGTATTTGGGGTTTCAAGTATTTACTAATTTTATGCTGAGGTTCAACAATTTTATGGAGTGCATTTAAAACCTCATATGCAATTTTTTTGACATCATAAGGTTAAACATCATTTCCAGATAACAAGAGGTTGATCGTTAAATATTGATATGCCAGCCGAATATTGAAAATTGCTAAATTTCAAAATTAATAAATTTCTGAATTTCAAAATTTTATAAATCGTTAAATTCAAAATTCCTAAACTGTATGTGAAGTTTTGGAAAAATGTAATCGATACTTCTAAAGAATTTTTGTTGCCAATCTTTATGTTGTTTCGTGCTTAAAATCTACATAAAGTTAACTGATTAAACCTTTTGTATTTATAATGGCTTTAAATGCTAAATTTAAGTATTTAATTTGATGTTGCAAATCGTGCAACGAAACTACAGTGTCCTCTGTATGAACCAGGGGTGAATTAACTAGGCCTTGCCTATAAAAAAAGTTAATTTTGCTTATTGTGGAACGAAGGAAAAATTACTATTGCAAACAATCAAAATGAAACAAAATTTCTACGAGATACACACAAAAAAAGGAAAAAATGTGCGGGATATCGGAAGTAATAGCAGGCGATGTCACAGTATTTAGGAATTGCTTTTACACATAACAGTAAGTAAATTGATTGCCCATCAACTGGAATATCAACAACAATCAATATCATCAATCATCCTTTAAACATAATTAAGTACACAGCCTTTTCAAATCGTTTCCTATTGATTCTTACTGAAACACGAAAATAATATAAATAAAAGCTTTGTTCTTTCCGTTTTGTTTCTAATACTGATTTAATTTACATAATTAAACGAATTTACTCTCCAAATTAAAACTGCTTAAAATGCAATTAAATTGTAAATAGTATTTTTCTGCTAATTATATTATGACTTCTTTCTCATTCCTTTTTTGAACTGCGAAATTAACCTCAATTTTGATTTAACTTTGGACGTTTCCCAGTATTCCCTTCTCAATCGGGAAACTGTTATACCATTTATTTCTTCTTTTTGCGATAAATTTTCAGTAAGGAGAAATTATAGCTGAATTTAGAGCTACTTGGCTTACTTGTAGAATACTATAGCGTACTGTGGGAGTTCTGAAGTATGCTTTTAGTCCAGTTGTTAAAAATGCTCTCGCCAGCAAACCGAAAAACCCTGGTTCGATATCAGTGACAGAAAATTACTTTGCTTTCATTTCTCATTGATAGATGGCGCCACTGTCATGCCTTATGGAAAACATACAAAGCGAACCGCCATAAATTAAATTCTAAATTTCTCATTATAAGATTAGCTAAATAAAAATTAACTGCATACAAAAAATTTACATCAGTAAAACGTGCTTCCGTGCATAAAATGAAGCACATAAACTGAATTTTAAAGCATTTAATTTTAAATTGCAAAAAAAAATCTTCCTTAGTCGGATTTTTTGAAATGAAAATAGTCGATTGCATAATACGAGAAAACTTCCTCTGTTGCTTCGTATATATTTACTACGTGGGTTACAATACTAGGTATCAAAACTGTATCTTTGATACTTCTCTGGTGTTTTTTTTTATAGAATTAGAATCTAAAAGAAATTAAAATGGAATAAATATATTGCTGATCATCAATGATGTGACTGCTGTTGCAGATTTATGCATAAAAGAATAAATTTATGCATATTGGAATTTTCGAACATTTATTGACAACTGATAATAATGTGAAATAGCAACGTGATTCTATACTAATTATTTCCATAATCCATTGAACCATTTCCCAAAACTTTTAGATAAATGAACTTATCTTTTTAATACATATATTTTTGCGATTCTTTCTAATGCAAAATATAAAAAGAAATATCGCCTCCAGGATATAATAAACGAAATTCGTCTTTTTATTCAAATCTATTATTAGTCAGTGCTCATATACAGCGTCATTGCTTTGTATAAAATAAAATGGAACCGCCATGACGGTCTTTCCCGCCATCAACCATGGCTAACATAGAAATGTTTGTTTATTCTAATTGTAAATCTTATTAAGAAAGTGATGTAATTGGAAACGCAATAACAAAGTAAATTTGCTTCTTTATTTTCGTATATTACGCTAATACTCTGATGAAACCATCCATAAACTTTAAAGTGTTCCATTTCCTATATTGATAGCAATTTTCCTTATTTTTATCATTTTATCCATTCGATTTTCCGATGCTGTATTTTTCATCAATATCTGCCTAAATATTCGGGACCTGTTCTCATTGCTTACCACAGGGTATAAACGAAAATAAAATCGATGAAACTACGCCATAGGCTGACGTCAGTAAACAATTTATCTGTTCTATAATTCGGGAAAATTCCAAAAATGTTTCATTCCATGAATCGCATTTTGTTTTCCAATGAAGACTTTATAAAATGATGACATTAACGTCTCATGCACTATTTTTTCTAGTTTACGTTAACAAATACGCAACTAAAGCTCATTCATTTAACATAGAATGTTGCTCATAAACAGAGACTGCTGGAAGTTTAACCAATACTCTAAAACACGCTAATAAGCTATGGCAGTTCTTCAAAATATAATCATGTAAAATTATGAATAAATATTCTTTTTAATAAAGACAGAATTAAAATGTTACAAGTGGGAATATATTTTAAGTTTTGGGTTATTTTGTTGTCTAAGAAATCACTTTACCAGTAAAATCACATGTTTCCCATAATTGCCCATAAAATGCACCCTTCATTCCAAGATAATTTAATTTCCAGTTTCCTTTCAGTAATACATGGACAACGGGCGTATAATGTTTTGAACACATTTAGACGCATAATTAGTCTGTGAATGCAAAAACTGTTAGAACAGCTATATACTGAAGCAAAACCTTTTTGAGACTTTAGCAGCGCTTTATTTATAATGCACAGCAACAGCTAGTAAATTACTTAGCAATAATTACTTAATTAAGAGCATTACTCGCATGTTGCCATTACCAGGCCAGAAAAGGAAACAAAAATGTGACAAAATGGCAAAGGAATGGTTTTAGCAAAGCTTGCAAAATTTGTTTTGTTTTGTTGAATATTGATCAGATTTTTTAAGATAAAAAAGACTTCTAAATAAAAATTAAATTATTATATTTTATTTATTAATTACACTACAATTCACACTTGTTGCAAACTGTTCAGCAGCTCATTCTGAATAATAAATGATGAAATTTCTCACAGACTCCGGTTGCTAAGGGAGTAAAAGCAGGAAAGAAAACATAGTGATTTACACCAGAGGTGGAGAACATTCGGTCTTGAGGCTGCATGCTGCCTCCGTGAGTATCTTATACGGCCTCCAGCTCTTATGTTAATTAATATTTAATTACATATATTACGACAATTTGGAAATTAATATAATTAACCAACGTGCTATCATCTATTGAGCATAACATGAATTAGAATGCCATAGCGTTACAGTTCTAGCAGTCTTTAATAGTCTGAAATTATTGCCATTCTGACGCACATGCCACTGTCCAACAGTAGAATATTTTAAACAAATAAAATATTTTATATTGTAAAATTTTATTTTGATAAATGACTTAAAAGTTTTTTGCATTACTTCCATATAATGCAATAAAGTGATGAAACTATACAAATACTATAATAATTTTGTAAGGTTTTAGTTAAACTAACAAAGTTTTATTTTAATTTTACTCTTTCTATCTCTTCTCATTTCAACTTCCCCCTTAAAATAAGCACGCGTTTCAGCTTTATGCTAATTTGAAGTGGAGCCAAGTTTATTTAAACGAAAAGTAGAAACCTTTCAGTGTGAGAGAGCTTTTAGTCTCAGACCACGGTTACTCTATTCAACGCTCGCCTGACTAGTATTTGAATTCTAAGCCATAGCGCTTTTACGTGATTACTTATTGAAGTAATTCCAAGTGCGTCAGTATTAGTTAAATCTTGCTACGCACCATTTTGTTTAGAGGCCAACCTCGCGTTATAGCTCTGCGAGCAACGACTATTTAATTTCTAATTAGTTTTAGTTTAAATTTATTTGATTGTTCATTTTAGACCCAAGTGCGGTCTTTACTTTCTGTATCCCTAACGAGTTGGGAAGTGGTTGTAAATAATCGTGATTTAATAAAAGAGGATTTTAAATCCCTTTAAAGTGCAGTTCTTCTACCACTTAATCAAAATATTCTACTACAGAACATAGCTGCATTCAGCTCCCTGTTCCAGATCAGGATTTAAGGAGTTCACGAAGATGTTTTCCAAGAATATGCACCGAACACGCAGTCCTGACAATTTCACTAACGTCGCATTTATAGGTATATCAACTTATGCGGCCTCTTTTACAACTCCTTAATTTAAATGTAGCCTCTCATAAGTTCTCCACTTCAGACTTAGACAGTTATTTAAGGGAAAAAAATATGAAATATTTCTTTTTGCTGCAAATTAATCAGTTCCTCTCCCGTAATTACAATAAAACACATAAAATTTTAAAATATTTATTTTTCTTAAGGCATTAAACTACAGTGATTTCGAATTGAGCATTGCCTTGATATTTGATTAAAACTCACCGCATAGCCAATGAAATACTAAATTCATAAATGTTTTTAAAGTTTTACAAAACGGGAACCTTCTCAGACGTATAAATTAGATTTTTTCTAAGCAGTAAAAATACAAAAGAAGAGTTACTTTCAAATGTGTGATAAAAACAAATTTTAAAGCAATCTTTTTAGAGATGGATGATACTGAACGCCATACATGTTTTCATGCAGCAGAAGTTTAAGATATTCATTTAAAATACACTTACATTTACGACCAAGGGGTATTTTAAAGCTCTCGAATCCAAGGTCATTTTTGGCAATGCATTCATAATCTCCAAAATCCTGTGTCTTGAGATCTTTGACGGTCAGCACGGACTCATAGGATATAAAATCAAGATGGCGGCTTTTAATATCATACTTTGAGGGCTTTTTAGATCCTCCGATCGTTGAGCCATCTCTAAACCATGTAAATGAAACATTAGGAGCTCCAGTTGCGCGACAGACTATTCGGACATCCTCTCCTTCACTTCCTGCTGCTTTCGAATAAGCACCAGCTCGCTCAATGACAGGTTTATCTAAAATACGAAATACAAATGAAAAGTGTAAACTGGTGAGCATATTAAGTAAATGTTAAATGCGTTGTGAAAAATGTGTTAAATATTAAATGATGTCGCGTTCTAAAACATTGTACTTGCAAATGTCAAAAACTGGTAAGTAGCATAACATTTCTGTCAAAGACATATTACGATGTTATGATGACATACTTATTATTCAGGTAAAATAACACGCCGAACGAATATGAATTCAGAAGTCAAACAACAAAAATCAGCGTTATATTTGCAAAATATATGTCGTTCATTTGCACTCTTGCAGCTCAGGCTGATGGTTCGGTTAAACTTTCAAAACTAGTCCTGTGAAAATTTGCAAATATAACGCTGATTTTTGTTCCTTGACTTCTAAATTAATATTTATTATTGTTTAAGAAGTATTTACCAAAGGACCGTATAAGAATACTCAAAGTATTATTCCTATGGAATGAAATGCGGCATCCAAACAATGGGTGCCATTCTTAAGTTTGTTATATATCAGTCCTTTATTTAAATTCAGCGATGGATTAAATGCGAATGTCAAACGACATCATCGCACAAAATGCTATTAGAAGCAATAGAGCAACTACAATATTTTCTTTAATAGATGGATTGGACTTGGTGCTTCAAATCCTTGTTACATGATATCAACCACTGGGCTTTTTTCCGAGATTTTGTAAGACAAAATCCACGCTCCAGGCGGTTAAATATATCCAAGATTTGCGTGCTCGATTTCACACTGCTGTTTTCGCTATTGCATCGTGTCTGCGTAAACCACAGACTTTTGTATTTTTACTTTTCAGTTGTAAATATACTAGTTCACAGAACGATTTAGTAAATTTATTTCAATTAAATTATAAATTAATTCAATATAATAATTTTAATTTTTAATGTAATTATTTTAATTAAATTATAAAATAATTTTAATTAAATTTATTTTAATTAAGTAAATTTTATTTGAGTTATTTATTATACATGAAATTAACTTATGTATGTTGTGCTAAAATAAAATAAAACAATTAACCCAAATTACAAACCGATTATAATATATTATTTAACTCTATGGCATATATATTGTTTCGCATTTTAAACGTTTTAATCTTCAAAAAAAAAAAATCTAATATTTCAGCGATTGCGACGAATGCAACATTTCCTTAACTATGGTCTTTCAATTATATTTTCCTACAGCAATGTAATTCCCTATTTATTCAATTAAAGTCAAACGGTGTATATTTATGCTTTCATAAAATATTCAAAATACAAATATCTATTTTTTTGTTCCGATAATTGTGTTTAATACATCAAAAACAAACAAGCAACACTCGTCCAAGGAAACAAACGTTTCAGTCACTTTATTATGAAAATTTTAGGAACAAATTAAATCATATACATATATCGATAATGTATAGTTCTACAAATTATTACAAAACATTAAAGAACATATTAAGTCATCTTCATATATCTATTTGTATAGTTCTGCAGAAAAGAAAGAAAAAATTATAATTATTTCATTTATGACATATCTCAATTAAATTTTTAAAATGATTCAATGAGTAATATACTCAAGTAGTCCAGCGGTAAGGAATTTTTTTAATTATCACTTCACATTAATGACATGGAATGGAATGAAATGATGAGGATTTGCGTTGGATATACATTTTATTGCAAATATACTATTTTTTGTTACTTATCAAAGCTTAATTATTCAAGAGGAATATTATCTGGGAATAAATAGATAAGGAGAAAGATATTACAATTCACTATGAAAATGGCAGATATGCCATTAAGAGAATGATGAAGAATGAAAAAAAAAGCTAATGCATAAAAATAATAACAAGAAGAATCGATGTTTCAGAAACCTGACATATGTAGATGGCATCCAGGAGCAAAGAAAAAGGGCATCGACGCAACCGTTACTACAGAAGGTACTTGAAAGCTCAGCAAATGATGAACCATAATTGAATAAACCAGTAAAAATCAATCACTGAAGACTTCAGAAGTTGAGGTTAATCTTTGGAAAGTTCTGCAGATTTTTTAAAATAAAGAAAGAATAAAATACAAATTTATCAAAATGTTAAGTCCCTGTACTTTCAATAATGACAAGCGTAGGAGTTTTGACATTGTAGGAGTCATGTTGAAGTGTCGTATCCGTCTTAACAAAAAGAAATTAATTTGCTTTCATTGTATAAAAATTTTCAATGGCATAAAATCAATAAGCTTGCATTTTAAATGTCCTTTGTTCAAAGAGAGTTTGCGCTGTTTCTTTAAACTCTTAGAAATTGAGCTCCTAATTTTTATGATTAGGTAAATGGATTACAACAGGCCAAAGTAAATTTACGTTGAAAGAACATTTTGAACTTCCTCGTTAGTATGTAAATGAAAGTAACTAGAGGAAAAGATGGTGTACACTTTGGAGAAAATTTTAAGTAAAACCTATTATAACGCCCTGTTTATCAGTTGTTTCAGGTATATGAACAGGATATTCAATTGTATTATACTCATATTCCTGTCAAAATCACCAATACAAGATTAGTCGAAGTAACTAATCCAATTTCAAATAAATTTAATTTTAAAACTAAAACAGCAGAGTGACTAATATATAATGAAACGAATTTTGTTCAGTTTTACTTCACAGCGTCTACATGAATCAACTACATGAACACCATGGACATGACGATAGTCTTCCTGTATTTGTCTTAACATACCCTTTGTTTCCCTCTTGCAGAAATTAAAATGAAGTTTGTTAAGGGATGCAGACTTATCAGAAAATATCACACGAAGATATTTTTAATATACTCCCAAAGAAAGGATTGTCGGGTTTAAGGTCTGGCGAGATAAGCAAACCATTTACGAAATACCAAACAAGGTATTTCCAGGCGCAGAGCTTAATATAAAGCGTGGAACACGTATTTAATAAATAATATTCTATAAAAACAGTTTAGAGATATTTTAAAAATTTGAGATCTTTTTTTAATTTATATAATTTTGATATATTTCTATTAGGTGCGGATTTATTCTCATATGAAACCAGGTATATTCTTATAGAAAGTCATTATTCAAATTCATTGATCTCGCATGAAATCAGATTAATGAATTTGAATAACCTTCTACAACCTTTATTTAGTAATTTTATTTTATATTAAAAACTGTGTTGCAGTTCGAATGCTACAAATACTGTTTCCTGCATTATATTGTATTAATTTGGACAGTTTGGGGTCACGCATTCTCTCCCAAGAGACACCCACAAGTTGTGAGTGAAAATCGATTGCAAAGAGTAAAAGCCAAATATAAATTCTAAGCTCACGTCCATAAATCTTATTTCTTTTCTGGGGACTTGGCCCATCGAAAATGCATTCAATAAATACTTTACATCCGCAAAAGGAAGGAGCATGTTGCAGTGATTGCTTTTGTTGGACAGAATTCTAAATCAGGACTTACGTTTGACCACAAGGGTTGAAGCCTTCTGGGCCTCATTGCCTATGCCGTTGTCGGCTACACAAAGGAAAATCCCCGAATCTTCTCTGGTCACGTTGTTGATGATGAGGTAAGAGCGTCCGTTTTCCATACTCTGCCTTGTCCGGCTCATGTCAAAGTTCATCCTCTGCCACCGGATGACGTCATCGCTGAGGGGATTCGCATCAACCTGACATTCGAGGAAGGCATTGGACCCGAGATCAACCATAGCAACTTCCGTTGCCATGCTGATTGAAGCAGCATCTGGAGAATAAAATCAAGAAAAGATGAGAAAGAGAATTGCAAAGTGAATGTTTAGAGACTTACAGGAGCTTTTATTGATGAGTGTTTTCTACGTTCGGACCTATAATTCTAGCTTAGCTACAAAGCTATGATAAGAAAATAAATTTCAATAATTTGTTTTTCCATTATCGATGTTAATTATATCAGTTTTAACACTAATAGAAAAACTAATCAAATTTATTTTCGGTCTTGTAAATAAAGAAGAAAAGCGTTACAGTCACAGCTTGATGAGGAATTTGAAAATAAATTCGTACACTTAAAGCATGCGCAATCTCTATTCAGAAATCCCGATGTTTTAAAATTAAAATTATTTTTATTTAAAATCCTCTAACCGGCAAGGCCGTATATATACGGCCCAGAATATTTTTTGTGATACCTGTACGAACGTATATATACGTGCATATTAAAATATATCAAAGAAATTAAGGCAGTATATTAAAAGTACATAAATCCAGGTATAAAATGCCAGAAAACTTTTTACATTAAATCAAGAAAATAAATTTTTCTGGTAGCAGTTTTGGGAAATTTGTGCTTTCTTAGCGAAAACCCTGGCCGGTCAGAGGGTTAATAATTTACCTAACTAAATAACGTTACACTTGTATTGAGCTAAAAATGTTTTCCATTAAAGCGATCAATATATTTCATTAATAGAGACAATGTAGAAAAATGTACTTTTAACTGAAAAAAAGCTCGATATTAGAAAAAGAAATATTTATCATTCTTGGAAATTTTAGTATAATGGAAATTTATAACTTACACACTTTGATTACTTTCTAATAAAGAAAATGATTTTAACATTGTAGCGACCCCGTGGTGGTATGCTCACTTGATGCTGCTTGGTATATAGTTGTTTGCTCGCGTTGCCATCAATGAGAATTGCAGCAGCGCGCAAGTTTTGCATGCCCTTGAGGATGATAATGGCCTTAGGATTCGGTCCTGGGTCTGTTACATGGCAGTCGAACATCATACCGTTGTTGCAAAAGAGCTCCCGTGGGACAGATTCTGATAGTCGAACTGCTTAGTAATGCAAACAATTAAATTAGCATTTGAGATCGCTACACACTCCCTTCCCGAGCATTGCTGACGCGATATGAGGAGATACTATTTGTCGTTATGAACTGAGCCTACGTTGTGGGTGGGGTTGTGAGCCCAGTGCGTTTCATGGGATTAAATGTTGTATTAATGAGCTGTGGCTGCGGTGTGTAGCCGTGCTCAGTTGGATCCGGTAATGCATGGTTGAAAGGACCTGGTTTGTTTGTCATGTATGTCACCATTAAATTTGAGGTGAAGCGTGTGTGAAGGAGTGTCTTGGCATGTGTGACGTAGTTCGTCATTTGTCATCAGTGGGGTGGGGAGATATGTGTAGTTCTCCGGTCGCTACTAAGGCAATCATATGTAAGGTGATATGCTCACTTAGTGCTGCATGGTATATAGTTGTTTGTTCGTGTCGCCATCTATTAGCACTAATGAGAAGTGAAGCCTCGCACGAGTTTCGCATGCCCTTGAAGATGATAATGACCTTAGGGTTCAATCCTGGGTCTGTTATATGGCAGTTGAACATCATATTGCTGTTGCAAAAGAACTCCTGTGCGACAGATTATGATACTCGAAGTGCTTCGTAATGCGAGTGTTTAGATTAGCTCTAAAGATCGCTACAACTCAATTTATTAAAAACTTACGGGAAAATTTTAGCTTCATGCCTAAGGTCTAGTTATTTATTATTATTATAATTATTTCATAAAATTTTGTTTGTTGTTGCTCACAGTACTGTAAAGCATGAATACAGCTATCATAGAAATCAAACACCAATACGTATACGATGATACAATAACGTACTGCATATAAATTATCACTCATGAAATCAGAATCTATTGGAAATGAATAACAAAGTCTAAAATACGTCTAGCTTTTATGTCAAATTCAATTACATTTCATACGTAAATGGCAAATATCATCATTAGGTTCAAATAGCCAGTCAGATGTAATGTTTCAATTTAATTATGTGAATAAATCAATATATTTGCTCTTAAATGTTCTAATAATGTCATATTCGGCTTAACATTATCGGTGCTCAAAGCACATGTTCTGTTAGGCAATTAATGTGATTTTAAGTCAGTCAGACTGAGCCTGAATCACAAATTTTAAAGTTTAAAAACGACTGTTTACTTTAAATAATTTTCTTTCCTTTATAAGTATACAGCATACAGTTTACCTGACTGAGAAAAAACTTTCGTGGCAGAAATAATTTTTATTTTCCCCAGCTTAAAACTTATTCAACAAACAGGGAAACGTAAACAGAACATACTATATGCATTTCCGACAGTTACATCCCATTAAGATCCAGTTAAAATTCCGTATTACGTTTTCCATTGGAAGTATCATATATATAAACTAAGGACATAAATATAGTACTGTTGATGAAAAATTGAAGAAGAGAATTCGGGAAGTGAAATATATTACTATTTTAGAAAAAGAAACAGCATTTCAGATTAAAGAACATTTTTAATGGTCCTGATTGTACATTAATTCAAAAAAATGTTAAAGAATCAAATAACGTGCAATAATGCAAGACGGCTAAGTCATGTAATAATATGGATGCAATAATGCAAGATGACGCGCGAGTCCATTATTACACGAATAACTTTAATTAATTATATAAATTAAGTTATGCTTAAAATTAGAAGTACAAATCAGGAAAACTAAACGAGATAAGGACAACACAACATTGAATACAGCTGACATCTATACAGTTGGAACGTATTCAGCAGGTGAGTAAACGCCATTCTCCTTTCTTGGTTAAACTTTTGCACAAAAACAGAGATTTTATACATACAATATAAAGGTTTTTATTTAATAGACTCATAAGATATTTCATCAGTTGATTATATTAAAACTTATGCTTAAAAACTCGTACTGACATTAAAACTGATGGCAGTAATTTCTTAAAAATTTGGAAACGCCATTTAAAGGAAAAAACAGAACATTTTAAGAATTTTTAATTTGATTTATCAATATTATTAAAAATTAATTACTTAATGTTATTAAACCTAAACAGGAATACTAAATCTTGAAATTTCTTGCAGTATCTATAACCAAAAACGGCAGTTCACAAACATGGCCTAGATAAACATGGTCTTGACAAACCTCCGGAAATTCTTTTGTTCGATATCCAATTTACAAGAAAATCCAATTTACATTATTCACAGTTTACTATGTCAGAATCTATGAAATATTTTCATGAGAAATGACCATACTGACTGAAATTCAAATTGCGGTAAGACCCTGAGATTGTGCAAATAGAAATATTGTGTAAGTAGATTCAGTGACACCAAGAAGCGGCAAAGTGCTAATTTCTAAGGAATTATAAGACATTTGTAAATAATTCCTGGCGAGATACTTACATAAAACATTGACTACAACCGTCACAAAGCTGCTGCCTTCCTCATTGCTTGCTTCTAGCCTATATTGTCCCGCTTGATCCCTTCTTACATTGGTCATGTTGAACAGAGGTCCGGTAGCTAGTACTGAGGTGATAGCAACATCATTGGAATCAGCTGGCATTTGGGATGTGGAACTGCTGGCTTTACTCCAAGAATAGTTGATGGTCGAAGGGTTCCCTCTCGCTGATATGTTAATAATTGTGGATTCACCTTCAATAACATCATACTGTTGCAATGGCTTTGTTTCGAAAACGGGTTTATCTGAAAAGAAAGTTTTTCAGGAAATATTCAGTTCGATAATAGTTCCAGTACAATGCTGCAAATGCATATTCAGTTGAGATTTAAGGTGGCAAAATATATTAAAGCATCAAGACTGCATTATAGTTTGGACAAAGAAAATAAGACTAAAATTTTAATATACAATTATATTAAAGTGACTCAATTTCATCTAAATTTAGAATCACATTTTTATAATATCCTATGTTCTTTCATAATTCTTTTCTGCTTTAAGAGTTTGTATATAGAATATTAAATTATGAAAACTAAAGTTCAGTTTTTATATTTTTTAAAGTAAATTCAAATGCTTAAAAATAATGAATTTTTAGTTTTTAACTATCTCTCAATCAATTACAAAAGCAACAATACAAGTACATTGGCTAACACATATCCAAAAGACTTACAAGATTACTTGAACAAAAAAAAAAACATCAGCTTTACATTGCCTATAAACTGGTTCGTCTTACAACGGATTCTAGCAAAGCATTCAACGGCTATTTGACTTATTATGAGAGATTCGTTTTTACATGGCTTCTTAAGGAAAACTAATCCTTAATCATCAAGTAAATCATAGAGAAACCTACCACTGCCCCATACATTAAGCTTTGTTGAACAGATTGGAACATGGAACCAACTACTAGTGTTTTAATTGCTGGGCCATAGGAAAAAGCGCCCCAGGGAGCTTGTTTCTGTTTTAAACTCACGATTTCTCAAACTATTATTTCTACGGATGACATTAATTAATCACAAATATTTTACAATATAAGACAAAAATAAACAATTTTATTACACAATTGTTGTTTACACAATATGTGACAATAATAGCCATTAATATTTTACAATAATAGACATTAATTAGTCACAAATACCTAAGCCACAAATATTATTTTTACATTTGCTTGAACTATTGATAGAGGGTTAAGAGCTTTTACATACTCTAAGATTAATCTCATTTTAAGTAGAAAATTTATTTTTGCTAGACAAGAAAATACTCTTTTATTTAATGTTTTCCTCGGCTATCTACTTTTTGAAGCACATTATTTTTTTCAGAAAATACAATTTAGAGAATAAAAGGAACGTGCAAGGTAGTAGAAATGATTGGCTACTTGTTTTTGTCATTACTGCACAGATATATCAAAAACCTAAGGGTGCATTGCAAGTCTTTGTGGATTAAGATTTAGGTGTGCAAATAAAGCTTGCCAAATTTTCCGGGAAATGAGATTTAACGTTCTTTCCCGATAGCAGAAATTACATTATTGAATATGTAAGTCCATTATTGTCCATTATTGAATCTGTAAGTAACCTCCAACTGCAAAATAATCTACAGGATTTTGATCACACATAAAATCTTAAGATATACATATATTAAAAAAAATAATAAACTTACAAAGAACGTTGATTGTAACTGCATCATGTGCACTTTGTTTCAGTTCGGTGTTCGTAGCTTGGCAGGTATAAACTGCGCCGTCATCCTCAGCAGAGACATTTAGTTGCAGAATGTTCTTTGTTGAACGACCACCATTAGGAGCATCAAATACTCCATCTGGCGTTCCCTGAATAAGAAATCCGTCTTTCCACCACGTTATCTCAGCTTGCGGATTGCTGCTTGCGCATTCACATATGAGAGTAACCTGTGAATGAATTAGTAATTTAGTTGATGGAGACAGCGAAATATTCATATAATGCACAAATATAAAAAGAACATGCCAAAGTACCAAATGCGAAAGCAACTAATAATAAATAAGTAAAAGGAATCAGCGTTATATGAAACACTATTTTAACATTTTGGTACCATTCCGTTAGAGCAGCGTCAGTTAAAAAGGAAGAAAAAATTAGAAGGCGACAATGCTACAGCAATGTCGGCCTTATATAACAATAATAATAATACATTTAATTTTGGCATTGCTATTATTTGTCCAAAGGGACTTTGCTTCTGAGGGACAATTGTTTTCATTTCGCGATTTTGCGTCGAAGAACTATGAATCCCCGTTTCAATTTTCAAATTGTTGCCACCAAATATTATCGTCCTGTATTATATTTGAAGAAATTAAATAATGAAGAATCTGCATAAATGTATGTATGTTTCTGGCATTGCGATAAAACAACGGTACCTAGGGCCATCTAATTTTGAATGACGTAATCCGACTGCGAAAATGGACATATGGAAGCCCAAATTTGGAATTTGGAATTTGGTTTATTATCGATTTCATAGTTTGTAAAACTTTAACGAATTTTTGATTAACAAACTCAAGGATTTCAAAGCGAGCAATGGCACGTTATACAGAAAAAAAAAACTTTTCTATCTCCAGCGCGTGAGACTGTGTGTCGGAAATTCTAAAGATATGCTCATATAAAATTATTTTACGTTATTGCTTTTGAACTAAATTTTATGGTTTAAGTGCGAATAACATGATATTTAATAAATAAGGGTAACACACAGAATATTTATAAAAAAAGCCTCTTTGGACGTAATTTAAAACCTGAAACCTTGCAGAGTTTTTTATTTCATATTTTGTATAACTTACAAATTTTTTATCAACAAACTCTACAATCTAAAAGCGAGTAGTGGCAACACTTTGTAGAGACAATAGGTTATTACGAAGCAGGAGAGGTGAAAAATAAGCAACGACTTCGCCGGGAAGCGAACCACGGACCTCTCGGTTACGCGTCGAGCATGCAGACCACTACACCACGAAGGCATGCGAAGAAGGCGGGAGAAATACCTTATAACTTCTCGAAATAAAGCAGATTTCTATCTCCAGCGTGCGAGACTGTTGCCACTCAGAAAAATGAGAGTGAAAATTAGCGTTTCAGAGTTCTTAATTAATATCTCGACTGATTCAAGTCGTACGAAGATAAGAATGGTGGAAATGGCTTCCCACGAATTTTTGGAATCCGGGTGTAGCTCTTTCGAAATACCAACTCCCCGCCATTCTGGCGGAGATGATGTTACAAACAAATGCGCACAGATTTTAATAGTAAAATAAATTTCTATCGAAATGCGTTGTTATAACAAATACACAAAATTCATTATAAAATGAATCGGTCGCCGAATTTTAGAAATGTTTTAATAAGTTACAGATGACAATAAATAAATAACATTCACTTTTTAAAACCTTCAAAAAAAAGGTAAAATGATCACATTATGGAATTTCAAACGTAATTCAGAATTAAAGATGAAATTATACCGTATAGATTTTTAAACACAAAAAGAACGACGTGCTCACATTTTAGCACCAGAATATTTCAAATTATTTCTCTCCAAATTGAAAAAAGAACATGAATTATTCTAAAAGAAAGATTCATAAGTTTGAACGAAAATGAAGTAATCAAAATTAATGACGAATTCCATGTCATTAATACTGTGAAGGTTTCTAGGGAATAGTTCAATTTCAATATGGAAAATCTGGACATACTCCAAAAGAAATAGACAGTTAAAATATAAAATGATTTGAAAAAGGAAAATCCAAAGATGTTCATGAACAGGGAGCAGAAATAGTTTAAAGGAAAGATCCATCTATTAATAAAATACTGCCCGAAAATATTTAATCTAATAAATTAGATCTATAATGTACTACTATAATTTAAATGGCTTAGTTTTTCTTCATGTTCATGATCAGAAAGAAACTAAAAACGATGAGTTCCGCTGATTTAAATTGATTCGAAACGTAACAGAAATATTTATGGAAGAGGAAACGTAGAGTTGTTAGTCTGCGTATATGTATTTTATAATGTTTGTTTAAAGCCAAAAAAATAGGCAAAATAGTTTTTTTACGTTATTTTGTTATTTTTACATCAAAATCACATTAATCTTATTTCGAATGTTTAATGATATTTAATACCCTTGAGAGATTAGATTTCGTAGAATAAAAATTACGACTTAAATTTTCAGATGGTTGGTTAAATATATATATATATATATATTCATTAAAGTAATTAAAAGTATTCTGTAATTTTTTTTTTAATTCTAAAAAACTTTTCAATGATGTTTTTAAATTGAATTT
>KK112492.1:748356-762404 GCA_000611955.2 Stegodyphus mimosarum
CAAGCGGAAATAAAAAATGAAGATTTAATCTGCCTTCGCCTCCAATTTCCTATCCATTATGGATCAACACTTCTACGACGTTTAAATTCCTCCGCTGCTAATTCCAATGGATGTGTGCAGGCGATATTCAAGTGATGTGTTGGGCAAAAGTTTACTCCAATGAACTCTCAACAATTTCCAGTGACGGGACTGCGAAATAAAAATTAGAAATTTGATTTAATGCCGTGTGTTGAAAGTTCATCGGATATGCGTTTCCTTTTTTTCTGTTTCAAGGCCGTTGTGTGGCGACATTCTAATGCTGTGCTGTGCTTTTCTCCTAATTTTAGTGTGTGCTTGAAAAATATCTTCAAGTGTCTCAGTCTTCAAATATGGTGTTTTTCCAAATGTGAAAAACATTTTAGTGAATTGGGAATGATTTTTCTTGCAAGATTTGTTCATCATGTCATTTCTAAGTCTGTGGTCTGGATTTTTTATAAAGGTTTTATTTAGTGCAACTAAAAATATCATATTGAAATTACTAATCATTATTATTATATTGAAAATCTGAATACATATTGCTGTTTCTTAAAAGTATAGTACTGTTTTATGAAAATGATATTAAAAATTACTTTAGTGAGGTTAGTGAAGAAGATTTAATTATTTTTCTGGAAGGTTGTTAACATTAATATATTTTGAAATTTGTGTTGAAAATTTTGAATAAGAATTTTATAATTATTCTAAAAATGAAGTGGATACAAAAATAAGTGAAATTAGTACAGATAAGTAATATGAAATTATGGTTAATGCATGTTAAGTAATATGAAATTGTGGTTAATGCATGTTAAAAATTTATGGGTTGCTGTAAGGTATAAAGTATGTTGAGGGAGTACTGGTTCCGAAACAGAGGCCTATTATTACCTCTGTACAGTTGTTCCTTTTACCCTCTTCATATAAGATAATGTTGAAGGCTCTCATTTCATGATTGAGTGTACTTTTTTTTATATTATTATTATACTTTTTTTTATTATGGAATGTAGTAGTGCAGTTCTCAAAGGCCAGTTACCTTATGTAAGGAACGGAGGCTTTTTCAAGTAACTGCCTAGGCACCCTGAGCCACCAGTGCAAAACACACTGGTTAGCTCAAGAGGCTAGCCCTAATGATGGATACGTTTGTTTAGAAGTATTGCGAGGCCTTTCAGTTTGTTAAATTCAGAAATTGCAAATGAAAGACAATATTGGTAAAACCATAATTTTAGCAATATTATTATCAAAATTATGATGTTAAAATATAAGTTATAAGAATGAAAATTAGATGTGTTCTGAAAATTTTGAAATTTATTTTGATTATTCAAAATCAGTAATATGTGTGCAAAGGTTTTTCAACTGTGATATATTGTGTTCAAAGCTTTACAAAGACTTCTCTGAAGAAATTTAATTATATGGACTGCAAATTACAAAAACGTTTGGACTGAATTTTTAAAGGACTCTAAAATATTATTTAAACAATTATATAAGTTAAGATTTTGCAATTGTATAAGTAATTAGTTTGTTCAAAATTTCAGGATTTGTATTTTTTGGTCAAAATTTCAAAATTGGTATTTTTTCAAATTATTTCTCTTCATTTGCTTTAACGCTTTTCCTTTAAAAAGGCTTCTTTTGTCGCTACGCCTTTCTTTCCTTGACGAGGGGGAATATGTAAGAAAAATAAAGAATATGTCTAAGATTAAATTAACAACGCAAATTTAGCCCAAAAGACGTCAGCCCAGAAACGCTATTAATTTCGTTTTGACATTTTGCGTCAAAAATTTTAGAAGTCTGAATCACTTTTCAAATTGTAGCCACCAAACATTACCGCCCTGTATTATATTTATAACAATTTAATAATGAAGAATCTGCATGAATGTATGTATGTTTTTTGCGCTGTGAAAAAACAACAGTATCTAGAGTCGTCAAATTTTGAATAAATTAGTCCTCAACTAGAATATGGGCACATGACAGTCCGAATTTGGAATTTGTTTTATTGTCCATTTCATAATTACTTTAACGAATGCTTGTTTGAAAACTCAACGATTTCAAAGCGAGACGTGGCAACACTGTACGGAATAAAATATTTTTATCTCCAGGGGGCGAGACTGTTTATCGAAAATTCTAAAGATATGTTTTTTTTAAATATTTTAAAGGGCGTTAACCCAAATACTCTCGAAACATGTATGCGGGTGTAAACGAAAAAAAAACACCGCTTTGAGAGTAATATAAAATCTGAAAGAAAAGTTTTCAGATTTTTTTTGTGTAGTGTATTAATATTACTACAGAGGTGTTCGATAAAGAACAGCATTTAATAAAATGAATGCTGCAGCTAGCTACGCAATTTCATTGCCTTAAATAATAATCACAGACTTATCTGCAAAATTCTAAAAACAAGGATTTTATCAGAACAGTTTCAAAAATAGCAGTAGGACAACCCTGTGAAGCATAACCTTACTCTTTGTATGCAGAGGTTGTAAAACAGGAAATCACAATATTGTTTATTGTGCTGTTAAATAAGCGAAACAGAAGCACATCCGCATCTTTTATTGCAAATATTACAGAAATATGGGTAAATAAGAATTAAAAAAAAAATTTGCGACGGAGGCAGTTTTGCTGATTCTGCTTTCTGTAGTTTCATCTTAAATTTGATTGAGAAAACTTCAGTTTCTAACATATTAGGTACTGAAAAGGGAACAAGGTTGTTACATTGGTTCTCTAATATCTCTGCAAGTTTTATACATAAAAATGAAAAACAAATATGTTTCTCTTAGTAAACTAAATATTTTAATGCTAACTACATAAAATACTAAGATGTATAATTTTCGGAATCCTCCTGCCCATAGAGTTGAAAAGCTTTACATAAAATTTCTTACATTATTGTAACTGGATATTACTGTAACTTGGATTCTGTAACTGGAGTATAAAATAAGTACAGTTATAAACATTTAAACTTGTGGCCGCCTACTTTCAAAACTTATTCATATCATGTTATATAACAATACTACCGGGCTGCACCCAATACAAAATTGATATGTTCTATGTACACCTGAAAATAAAATGCATAAAAACATTTCAATATGAAAAAAAAATCATTCTTTGCAAGCAACAGCAATTTCATAAATAATTTTTCGTTTTAAAACTAGGAAACAAATCTTTTTGGCCCTTCAGGTATGCCTATGATATCATGATATAAATTTAATGTAATAAAACAACTCTTTCTTAATAGCAATAAAAGAATTAACGTGGCAATAACAATAACAAACATGTCAATTACCCTAACCTGAAACGAAGAGTTGCAAACAGCAGCTATTTATTTAAAATGCTTGTATTAACGAAAACGTTTCGACATACAATGAAATCACATACAATGGCGTGCTTTCTTCAACGTCAGAACTTGCCCTTATGTAATAATAATATGTTTAATATTTGGAAATGCTAATTTTATTTCATGCTAATTCTGTTTTTGATTAATTTCTCTCCTGATTAAAGTCGTACAAAGATGAGAATGGTCGAAATGACTTCCCACGAATCTTCGGAATCCATAATAATTATTATATTTAACACTTACCTATGCTGTTTTTATTTCATATTTTGTAAAACTTAATTTTTTTATTAACAAACTCTACAATTTCAAAGCCAGCAGAGGCAACACTTTTCGAAATAAAGCAGATTTTTATCTTCAGCAAGCGAGACTGTTGCCACTAGGAAAAATGAGGGCCAAAATTAGCGTTTTCAGAGTTTTTAATTAATATCCTGGCTGATTAAAACCGTACGAAGATGAGAACGATCGTAATGGCTTCCACGAATTTTTGGAATGCAGAGGTACCTCTCTCGAAGCTCACCTCCCCGCGGTTCTGGAGGAGATGATGTCACAAACAGAAAAACAAACAGACAGACGCGTACACATTTTAATAGTATAGATAAATATAGTTGTGTACATTACATAATAACAATAAAGATTTAAAGGAAGAAGGCTGAAAGCAAAAAGGAAAAAGCATATTATACTAAGATATTATTTTGAAGGGTATAAAGCCAATTCTTTTATGCAAAGTCAATTAATTCTTTTCCAAACATTTGCAATTCACAAAGGTTAAAAAGCAAACTCTCTTATCACAACGAATTAAAGAATAAATTTGAATTCCAGTATGTGATAAAATATTTCTGCCTTTCGAAATTTGATACGTTTTAGAAATAGAAACCAACTAACCAATTACAAATAATACAATATATACGTATACACATTTTAATTCCTGCTTTTCGAAAGTTAATATTTATTTGCTACTATTATTTTCAAATGGATTCCAAATGGTCGTATTTGCAGCATTTTTTAGCAATTTCATTGCATTAAATCATTTATTTATGCAAAACATAACATGATTTTCAAAGGTCTTGGAAACTCAGCGTAAAAAGAACACTACTTAAAAAATAACATACGGAATTTCAGACGTGTTTTTTCTTTCTCCAGAAATTTACTTTTTTTTCCTTTCAATGCAAAGATTTTTATTAGCTTCTAACATTAAGCTACAGAAATGGCTCCCTTATTCATTTTCTTTCTTTTCTAGAACAAACAAAGAAGAAGAAGAAGAATCTAATGCTTTTTTCTCTTTCCTTTCATTCCCAGCTTCTAGCAGAAATAATGCAAAAGCAGTGAGGAAAAAAGAGAAAAAATAATAATACCTAGCGTAATAATGCAATTGAGAGCATTTCTATAGATGGCTGAAATAAAATCACATTTCGCTTGTGGTCTATGTTTTGGGGAAATTAAGGCGAAAGCTTTAACCGCGGTCACATAAAGATCAAAGCATAAAAAAATCGTTTAAGCCTTATTCCCTGAGGGTGGATAGTTCACAACTCCATCACAAAAAAAAGCAGGAAAAAAGGAAAATAAATATTAGACAGCAAAAATAATACATGGTGATGTTGATGGAGATACTTTGTATTTTTATTTTACTCGTTATCTCATCTGCACCTTCTCATTGTTAGGTCATTTTAGAATGGCTATTACGTTTCATTTCTGCTTCAAATACGCCTTTCGTAATATCAGCACTTAAATATTTGACATGCTATTTTTATCGGTTATTTATGCCCATTTTTTGTTTCAAAGATTCCATTACTAAGAAAGATTCTGCATTACAAAATAGTAAATAAATTTATTTATGTTTTATTATGTACATCAGCAGGTTTCGTAAAATAAGAATAAGCCATAAATGTTATTAATAACACAAAACTGTCAGCTACATCATAAAAATGTGTGAAGAATATTTCAAAACTGAATGGCATCAAATTGAACTTCATCTTTGTTTAATCAAATCGTATTCTATTTTGTACTAAAAATTCATGTATCGTGATTTTTATGTATGAATTCCTATCTGTCCCCTTAAATGTAAAATTGGAGTAAATTAGCTTTTAATTAAGGATGGCTTTAAAGACAAATTGTATGTATTACAGAGAAAATAAGTACAGATTCCTTCTTCTTTAACAAGCAAGATATTCTGCGTCTTAAACTGAAATACAACATTATCTAAGTGACACAAAATAAATAAATAATAAAAGGCTAAGCAATATATTTTATTGACATGTATCTAAGCACGCAAAGGACTGAGTAGGAAATTTAGTTAAGGATTTTAATTTCAATCTAGATTTCCTCAGACCTTAAGCAGTCTGAGGAAATCTAGATTGTAATTAAAATCCTTAACTAAATTTCCTACATTTCAGCTGGCTTAAAAGAGATCTAATTTCTCAATGAAAATGTTTTCCGATATAAGAATAAGTAAAAAATCTAAAACTGTAAACTAAATTCGGAGTTACAAACAGTCCTTAGAGACCCATGGCCGGCTGTGCCCAGACATCTGCTTTATAGACCGTGGGCTCCGGGTTGCTTGTGCATCTTTGCCTGAATAAGTGGTCAGCCTATCGCAGGACCCCTGGTGTTTAGTCCCCAAGCGAACTTGGTACTCATTTTATCGACCCCGTCAAGGTATGAAAGGCTGAGTCAACCTTCCCCAGCCTTAGGATCGAGTCCCGGACATGTGGTGCTGCTGCGTGACACGCTAGCCACTGCGCCACCGGGCCTCATAAGAATAAGTATAATAATGAATTTGAAAGAATTATTAAGCGACCGATAATGTTTCTTTATTAAAATTTTCCTTTTTGAAGTATAATTCATAATCTTTAATGCAACATTTTAATGCTGTTTTAGAAATGATCATGTACGTAGCTCCTCCTTCTGCAAAGAATGTTGCACATATCTCGTTTCTGTGTGAAGATATGTCTGAATTATGGCCATTAGGTAAACATAGACATTCTTTGAAGGCTCAGTGTCTTTAAATCTTATTTTAGAAATTTAAGCTTCAGCAGTTACCTCAAATTGCATTGCATTTTGATGGACAACAAAAAATTGTAGGCCTTCCTTATTGTACCTCGCAAAAATTTCAAGACCCTGAAAAGACCTTTAGCCATTTTATATTTTCTACATGCAACTTAACTTAAGCCATTTTGGCAGCAGCTTATATCAGAACAGCCGTAAGCTACTTTTTATTCTGAAATCATGAAACTTAATATATCCAAAACAATTCCCTTTGACTTCCATTATAATATATTTTACGACTCTTGCCAATAAAATTCTATACTTGTACAAGAAACTTCATAAGCTTGTTTCCGAGTTGTTACAATACTGGGTACGTTAAGTAACCAGTGTAGGATATAACAATCTCAGGCATTCGGAGGTATATTTACGATTCAAACGCGCGCATAAAATATAAAAAAGCCAGCATTTTCAGAGTAAAAGCCCTAGAATGAAATACGTGCTTGCTATGGAAACACTCTTGCTTCTAGGAAGAAGATAAAGTGATTTCTGTGTTCATAAAACATTGCTGCTCAAGACACATTCGTCATAAAGTTTCATAGGAGGGTTTTTACTCCTTGTTTCTCTTCCTTCTCTAGCTTATAGGTCGTACATCAAGTTCTTGAAACTCTAAAAATGATGCATACATTTTCTCCCGGTACACTTCAGGAGTTAGTATATTTTTTTCACAGGAAGGAGGAAGGTCGGTCTTTCCCGGAGATATGAGCAACTCTACTTGCCAAGCGAGTAGGAGTCAATGTATTTTCTTTCAAATATTAAAGAGCATTCCGAAAGAAAAGATTTGCATATGTACATATTTTAAGAAAAGTTTGACACATATTTGGTCTTCAGCTGTAAACCTTTTGGTATGAAGATTAAGGGCAACTTTTGCATTCATTGCAACTTTTTCCTTCATTTTTTATGCTGCACTTGAAATATATATTATGATATTTTATTCTAAGAAATATAAGACGTTCTGCATATAAAACTGTCTATATTTGTAAGTATCTCTTGCGTTATGTAGTTTATGTACCGTATCTATACTATTAAAACCTGTACTCGTCTGTCTGTTTGTTTTTTTATGACATCATCTCCTTTGGAACGCCGAGGAGTTGAGTTTCGAGAGATGTACGCCGGATTCCAAAAAATCGTGGGAAGCCATTTCGAACATTCTCGTCTTCGTACGACTTTCAACTGCCCAGATAATAATGAAAAACTCTGAAAACGCGAATTTTCGCTCTCATTTTCGGGAGTGGCAACAGTTTCGCATGCTGGAGATAAAAATTTGCTTTATTTCGAAAAGTGTTGCCACTGCTTGCTTTCAAATCGTAGAGTTTGTTAATAATTTACAGGTTTTGTAAATTATGAAATAAATATAATAAAAAATTAAACAAAACAAAATATAAAAAAAATCTGAAAGCTTTCAGATTTTACATTACGCCCAAAGGGACGTTTATTTAACGTTGTGTGCGTTAACTTTATTTATTAAGTATCATGTTCTTTCCAAGTAAACCATAAAATTCATTTGAATAGCAATATCGCAAAGTAATTTTCAAATGGCATATCTTTAGAATTTCCGATACACAGTCTCGCGTGCTGGAGGTAATTTTTTTTTGTATAGTATTGCCATTGCTCGCTTTGAAATTGTTGAGTTTCTTAATCAAAAACTCATAAATGCTTTACAAAATATGAAACAGATAATAAAACAAATTCCAGACTCCAAATTTGGGCTTCCAGATGCCCATATTCCATTGGAGATGTTCATTATTCAAATTTTGATGGTTGATTTATCAGAATGCGGGAAACATGCACACATTTATGCAGATTCTTCCTGATTTAATTTTTAGGGCGATAATATCTGGTAGCAACAATTTCAAAAGTGATTCGCCGTTTATAGTGAATCGACGCAAAATGCAAAATCGAAATTAATAGTCCTTCTGGGAAAATTGCCCCTTTGGACTAAAAATAGCATTGCCAAACGTTAAATATATTACTATTATATAAGGCTATGTTCTGACGTTGGACAAAGCACGTGACTGCATGTGACGTCATTGTATGAAGAAAACTGTTTCGTTGACGTCAGGATTTTAAATAAACAACAAGTGTTGGCAACGTTTTCGTTTCAGAATAAGATTGCTGACACGGTATGTGACTACCACGTTAACTGTTTTATTGATATTGAGCAAAAGTTGCTATATTACATTAAATTTAAATCATAACTTCATACGTACACGTATTAACATGAAGTGTCCAAAGGTTTTGTTTCCTGTTTGGCAACAGAAAACGTATTTACGAATTTGTTGTTGCTTGGAAAGAATAAGCTGATTTAATTCAAATTGAAATGTTTTATGCACTTTCTTTTCAGGTGAGCATAGAACTCATAAATTTTGCTTTGGCCTTATCTTGCTCCGCTAATACATATATAAAACTTGGAAGTGTGTTGGACTGAAAAGATTTCACACTCTTTACGGAATTTTCGTGCATGTTATATGTCAGATATATCAACATGTCAGTTAAACTATAAAAACAAGAAACATGGCTTTTCCGTTGAACAGAGAAAGATATGTTTGTAAACACTTAATTACGCCTCCGTGATTAAACACCAGTGCTTTCTGTTCCTGGACTCAAATTAAATCCAGTATTAGGAAACCAGAATAGAAGTGTAAACAGCGGAAAGCTTATCAAAATTCTCTTTATAGTTAAAAGTTAACGGAGAGCCGAATCGCGCTGTCTTCGATTTACGTTTAACTTATCACGAAAGGAAGCATTTAAGCTGAATACTTACTTTTATAATCTGTATGCTTTTCTTTTGTAAATCAGAAGCACATAATATACATGAAAGCACTAATTTACTTACTTTCTGTCCTGCTTTGGGCCTCTTTGGTTTAATTTTGATGTTGACTGCAGATGGAGGAACTGAAATATATAAAAAATAATTATCAACATGGATGATAATAATAACAGTAAAGAATTTCAGTTATAAACTATAAATGATGACAAACAGCAAATAATTCAAAAAGAATTTTGGATATCGATGTTTATTTGTTTGTCAGGTTTATAGATGTAAAGATCTCGAAAACTGCAAAATTTATAAACCTGAAGACGTAATGTATATTGGTCTTTTAAGAGATGAAGTTCATGATATATTATAATTAATTATTAATTAGTTATTTCCACAAAAAAACTGTTATGTGAAAAAAAACTGTTCTGAAAAACTGTTATGTGAAACTGTTATGAAACCTTCATTCATTTTGATTTGCAATCGCATATAACTCTTTTCAGGTATCACTACTCCCTTAAAGAAAACTGCCAATTGCTAGTTGGCAGTGTCACGAATCTGATAACAATAAATATTCAAAAAACATTGCAAAGAAAATGGTTTTTATAATTTTGGTTATATAGTAGCTGAAATAAACTAAAATCGTTTTTTCTACTAAACTAAAATTGTAAAATACTATAATTTCATTCTTCGAACACAATACAATAAGTAGAAAAGAATAATAAGAACAATAAGTATAATAAGTGGATAATAGAATAATATTACCAATAAGTATAATAAGTAGATAATAGAATAATAAGAACAATAAACATAATAAGTAGATAGTAGAATAATAAGAACAATAAGTAGAAAAGACCTTTAGAACCAGGAAAAAAAGTTTCTGCTTAAAGCATCCTAATTACTTTAACATCAAATTTAAAAAACTGTATTGATAGAAAATGTGTACACAGATGAAAAGCCATCGTTGTGAAAACTTCGACTTCCTTTTTAAAAAACACATACACACATAACATTATTTTTCTTCATCATTCACGAAGGAAGAAAAATAACTATGACTTAAACTATAATGATTAAATACACTGTGACGGTCAAAGTTATCACATTCAGACTAATCACAAGATTGTTTCAAATCATTTGGGAACTTATTTTAAATTTAAGGGTTGATCGACTAGAAAGTTCTTAAAATTTACTGACGACAAAACGGCATGAACAACATTAACAAATTCGTTTGGTAATAACTTGTAGGAAATTTTTTATTAGTCAACCAGCTGCTTATAATTTCAGCTATTACTATAACTTCTCCTTTCCGTTTTTCTCACCATAATGCAAATTAGGAGGCAGTATTTAAACTGAAATTTTGGAATTTTAAGACAGAGCGTGTTTTTGGGATCGCGTGCACACGCTACGTGTTAGTTTCCTGCCAGCTCTGATAATTGCAATTATTCGGCTTTGCATTCTATCGCTGCTGGCATATATACTCTAACGCTCTAGTAGAGTAGTGAGGCAGCTTCTAGTATAGTAATTCACTGTATAGTCTTTGACTACTATTCCACGTTTTATTTAAATTTAAATGTTCTATTTAGTTACATCAAAATGAATTGTGAATTGTATTATAGCACAAGAGAATGCCTCTGTATTCAAAATTCTGTGCAAATAAAAATATTGTTTTTAGTCTTTTCATGCCTTTGATTCAGACATAGCAACATTTCGCTTCACGTCTGGTAAGAATATTAAGCAGATCATTACCATATCAAGTGAAACCCTACAAACATAATGCTCAATATCTATCGCATAATAGAGCTTGTCAAACTATTATTCATACTGCAGAATTCAAATATTTATTTATTAAAATCTAATACTTAAAATTAATTGTCTTTCCAAAAAATAATCTCTCAACTCCATTACTATCAATGCATATTATTTAAAATTAATCATATATCATTCGAATTTAACCACCCAGATGGTACAGTGGTTAGGGGAGCTTACTGCGGTACCAAAAAGCCCGGGTTCGAATCTCAGAGAAGACATGGACGTAAATTGTCTGTCTCTTCATAGGAGGAAACAGTGGCCACCTATTAGGTGCCTCCATAATAAAATGACACCGCTTCCGGCCTTAGCAGTGGTAAAGTCTAAAAAGGGTTAGTGCCTGCCGTCTTCTGATTGATGCACACAATAAAAGCATATACGAAAGCAATCTGATACTTTCCCTTCATAGGTTTATACACTGATGAAGGAAATTATTTTGTCGAATTATAAAATAGTATAAATACCATAAACCTCATAAATGCCATAGAATTACTGGAAAATAAATTGGAGAAACATTTCTACAGAAAATACTAGTGACGTAGGATGAGATCATATGGGTTTTAATGGGGTTATATCCATGTGAAAATTATAGTGAAAGTCAACAATTTCCTTGCAGTTATTAATATTTAGTTTACTTTCAGCTGTAAAACTAATACAAGAAATCGGTCTGTACAGTAATAAGATTCCTAGGTTTGCACTTTTAAAAGAGTTTTACTTTTAAGATCCGAATACATGTTTGATAACATTAAAATTCCTTCACAGTTACGGCCCACCAGTGGCCGAGCGATAAATGGCTTGAACACTTGTATTTCGATCATGAGTTCGAATCCCATCGAACGCGCTGGCTGCATAGGCGGCTTTCCTTACGTGTAAACGAGCCGGTTTCCCTTAGAAAGTCGCTCTACGAAAGCATCTCTCCCTTAGGCAGATAGTCCTCCAGTAGTTTGCCGTAATTAAATAAACCAAAGCAAGCTAAAGCACCCTTTAAAGTTAAAGACTCGTTCGATATAAGATGATTTCAAACACAATAAATAATTTTTATTAATTAGTTTAAAGATAATAGAAAGCAAGAAGTAAATAGTGTAAAAATATTTTTAAAGTTAATTTTCAATTTTGAATGGAAAATGTATTAATTGGTTTAAAAGTTACAACAAAAACATAAAATATTGAGCATCTCGTTTTTTCTCTAATTCAGATAAAAATCCACCTAGAATTTAAAATAAAATTAAAATTTTCTTTGGAGTACATTTTTCCATAAGTTGTGGTTGCTTGCAGGAACGACTTTAGGGTTCGAAAGACAACACCAGTTGTTATAAGCTACTTAGCATTTAAATTTCCTTAAAGAGGTTGATATCTTCCATACAGGTTACGAATAACATTTGACTTTGCGTTATTCTTGAAATAGCTCTATTTATAGAACATTTCGAGCTAGACATATTCGACTTACAGAGAAATTTTATATTAATTTAAACCCATTTCGTCGGTAAAAAGCATTCAGTTCGATTTGCTGAAAATTTGCAATTATTATCACCACATAAATAATAATTTTTGGACACCAAATCTGTAACACCTTCTGCACTATTTTAACGTTAATTTTTAAATGACATACGCAACATGTATGTCTCAGCGCAAACAAAATATGTTTTTAGCATGTTTCATTGTTAATAAATTACCATAACAATGAACAACTGCCATTAATCTTCAAAGTAATTAATAAACATTATCTGTTGTTTAACAGACTGTTTCCTAGGGAAATGATTCCTTAGCTTTAAAGGGATTTTAATGCCATCTAACAAGTACTCAGACCTTTAAATATTTTTTTTTAAAAATTCAAATTTCTAACTCATTATTCTATTATGTGTACGTACGAATATGGGAGGAAAGAGGGGAAGTTTAGAAGTTTTATGATTGAAAACCATTTTCTTGTACAGGCCAACCTATGAAATTTAATTTTCAATATTTAAAATTAATACGGGATAAAAACTGACAATTTTTTTCTGCATATTGAAACATCCTGTGCTTTAAAATTTTCTTTGTAAACTCTTATAAAAGACAAATTTATTGAAGTCATGCACAATAAAATTTATATATATAAAAAAGATCCATTCGTAAATTTTGCGTTCCTTGAAAGATTTATATTATTACCATAATATTCATATGCTGCTCCTCATATATACTATACATAAATACAAAACATTACTCATAATACCACAAAACTACTAAAACGTGAACATTACTAGCACACTATTCATGATCTTGAGGCTTCTGATGAATTTAGAATTGGAATTCAAATTATATGCAATTAAGACAAATAGATTTACCGCTTTAATGATATCTTAATGCATTTTAATTTAAATTGAAGCTATTAAAAATCTCGCGATTTTATTACACCTTCTTGGTATACATGCGTTTTTGAATGCTTTAGACTAGTATACATACGAAGTTAGAAATATTGGAGGGGCGGAGATGATTATTAACAACGATGTGTAGCAAAACCACATTGTGTAGGGCATTAGAAATACGTTTTATGAATGCCACTAATGGTATAGAGATAGACTTACGATGATTGCCGTTCCGGAGTAAGACCATTCTGACGTTAGTCCAAGAGTTATTTTACTCTTGATATCTTTTATAATAATTTTATAAATTAAGATTTTATTTAATATAAAATGGGTTTAACAATGCGCAAAATTACGTTTTGTTTTTACTTATCTCACTCGTCCGAAATGTCTGTCTGAACAGACAGATTTTGTCTGGTTGTGCTATGGGCCGTGAACACTTCATCTGTCACAGTGTGATTTTGTCCAACTCCGTCCCGATTTTAAGGAATCATCATACACGGGACGGATCCAAGTGTCCCCGCCCCTCTTCCCCTACCACCGAACTTCTTGAGAGGACTTTCGACTCTCCGTGTATTTTCAGTGCCTTCATATAGCAAAAACACCATGCACTTACGAACATCCAAGCCTCCTCCTGGATTCGAACTCAGATCGAAAGATATGACAGCCAGCATTTCTAATCACCATACTGATCAGGACAACATAAACGTGCTAACTTTTATAAAAGCTAATTTGTATACATATATTTTATTTTATAAAAATAACACACACACAC
>KK112492.1:774728-812595 GCA_000611955.2 Stegodyphus mimosarum
TCCCATATTCTAATTCCTTCCAAGATACTGATGGTGTCGTCAAAGTAATTATTTTGCCAATCAAATATTTTTGGATGCAGAGAAAGATACAGAATAAGAAATTATTTTATGCTTCTCAATACTTTACTCGAAGTTACATAGCAGGAAAATAATCAATGAAACGTTGGCTATTAAAAAGGAAATAAAAAATGTATTTTTACTTACAGTAAACAGTGAGCCTCGTCGTCGCAAACATTGGCACATTCGATGCAGAGTTAGAGGCTTCGCATCGATATTCCACGCCGTTGTCGTTATCATCAACTGTAATCGATGATTCTGCTGAAACAATGTTGTTATTGGTCGTTGTGGAAGAAACGAGCTGTCGGAGTAGAAAAGGAAAATGATATCACACAGATAAGCGATAGAATTAATTAAAGATGCATTATCCTTACATAAGAAGTAAAACATCTCCTCAGGGCATAAATATTTATTACTGTTGTTCTCAATATACTTATTATTCCCTCAAAAACTAAAACTTCTAAATCAAATGTTACTTAATTATGTACAATTTAATCCAAAATTATGTTTTCCTAAAGCAGATTAAGTACCTGCTACAAATTAACTCATTTATTTTTAAATGTTTTACTTATATTTATTTTACCTAAAATGATCCTGGATTACATTAGTTAGTTTCTGTAACAAATACAAACAGCAAAATCGAGAAATTTATTCCGACAATATCCGCTTCTTCTATTAAAATAACTTGGAAAATTTAACTTAATTTAATTAGCAATAATTAAGCTGCTCAAATAAAACGTAAGTCCCATTAGAGATGGAAGTATTTAAATACATATTAAGCCATTAATATTTTCTACAGTTTAAATGAATGTGTGAAGTAAATACTGCTCTGTTTTGTAATCATACCAAGAATGAAATTTTGAAATTATATACAATTTAATGAAAGAGAAAATGTATTAATTATAAATTTTAAAAGAATGATTTTTAAATTTAAATTCAAATGCCTGATAAAAGTAGTTGTTATATATTATAAGTTATTATTACTATGGTTAAATGTATTATCAGTCTAATGGAAACAAGTAGCAGTAAACACTTAACAGTAAACACTTATCAGTAAACAAGTAGCGCCTAAACACTTGTTACACGAATGGTAAGCGAATAAAATTTCTTGAAGTTGCTGTAAGGATATTCCCTGAAAGACTGTCAGTACTTTCGTTAAATGTGCAAAAAGGATATCACAAACCAAACTGATTATGAACTAGAAAATTAGTAGTCAGTGATTTTTGTATATTAAAATTAATACTTCAATGACGATATTTACATAGGTTTATAAAAGTTTTTTTTAGTTTTTACAGAGTTGAAAATAATTAAAATTGATTGAAAAGCAACAGGTTTTCTTTTAAACTAGTTTTGCAGACATACCTTATTTTTAAATTGAACAAAGGAGCTTAAAAACTTTACTTTGCAACCCCTTTTCACTCAAAAACTGGAGTAAAATACTTGTTTATAAATTATAAATCCCATTATGAAAGATTCTTAAACACAGTTTAAAAGATCGTATTTTATACGAAGTGAAGCTTCAAGAGTTACCTGTGAGTACACATTCAATTACAATAATTGTAAATATGATTTTTAAACTAAATTCAAAATACTTCAGATGCAAAATATTCAGTTACAATTTGGTGACAGAAATTAGTTTATGAAAGCAAATGACAAATTCCAATAAATTAAGAATTTAATTTACATAAATCAATTAGTCCCTGTTTCATTTATCTAATGCAAACTCCAATACAATTTATGAGTAAAACTTTCTAGTACGAAGCAAATAGTTCTTTATATGAAGCTTAAAGCAAAATATCTAGCCTGGATTATTAATAATATCAGTTCATCGTAGCATATGAAAATAAAGCTCAATATTATTTTTTTGCTGTTATTTCAGTTTGCACATAAATGCATCATAATTCGTAACATTTAAAAATCTATTCAGTTTTTCTGCAGAAATGGCAGTTGAATTAATTCTGTTACAAAAAGAACAGCCACGAAACTATGCCAGAAACTGAAATGAAATATTTACTTAAATCAAATACCTTCCAAAAGCAACTTCATCTCAAGATTTTTAATACGAGAAAATTTTAATTTCCTATTGTATAGAATAAAGTCATCAGCAGAAAAATATTAGCATTTGTTAACATGCAAGGCATAGCAAAAAGTTATTTCACTTACCTCTTTATCTTTTCTAAACCACTTCAGATTTGGAAGAGGGTTTCCTCCTTGCGAAATACAAGTCATTTGTTGAGTCTGACCAGTTTCTATAGGAGTACCCTCTGTGTACCCAAGGATAGTAGGTGGTTCAGGTGGATCTAGAATCAAATTAACAATAACATAAACGTACATGTGGAATATTATAAATAAGCAGCAAATGGATTTGTATTTATTAAAATAAGTCACTAAAATCGTTAAAAAATAATATTTTACTTCGATGATGACAAGTAAATGTAAAATAAAATAAAAATATAAATGGCTATTACTTACATAGTACGCTAACCACAGCCGATTCGACCAAGGTTTCACTAAGCGCTTTGTTGACTGCATAGCAAGAAAACATTTTCATATTTCTTTCCTAAAAGAAACGCATAATTTCAGTACTTATCCATTATAAGTTGATTAATAAAATTTAAAATTACACAAAACAGCTTTATTTTGGCATAGATTCTACAGAATATTAATTTCGAGAACGATCAGAAGGACTGTTTTTCAGAAGCAAAACAATTCTGCAGAAAATGGAGGACAGACGACTGGATTTATATAAAAAATAATGGGCGGACCAAAGTAAGTACGAACGTAACGTATCTGTGTAGAACAATAGTACAAGGCACATGAAATACTAACCCGCGAGCGCTCGTGTTCATATGTTCTGTAAACAACAATACATGAGCGCGCGCACTCTAATACATTCGGGATTTTTGAAGAAAAATTGCAAATCATCAGAAAAAGCGTTACATCTGTCCCAATAGTAAATTTTAGGTTCAAGCATTAAAAAATATGCACACTAAAATTTTTAATTTCTCAAAATGCTTTTATGAAATAAAATTTCTTAAAAGAACAGAAAATTGTATTATATATTAGCAAGGGAAAAAATATTGTAGCTCTGTGTCGATTCTTTATTTTCTCTGTTAGTTCTGTTGTTTAGTCTCTATTGATTCTTTATTTTCTTTATTAGCACTATAAACATCGAGAAAAAATGCAATAACAAATGTTAGCAGTAATTTGTACAAATTGTTGTGTGTTCCATATACAAATATTTTTCACATTCTGCGCAGCGCGTTTTCGTTTTTGTGTGCTTTTTCGTTGGGAAAAATCTTCCATTTTTTTATCGTTCCCGATATTTTTTTTTTCAATAAAATAACTTATGTCATTCTCACTTTCATTTTCAGAATCTATATCAGGTTCTGAAAATCATTATCATATGAAGTAAACATTCATGATCACTTCCATCCTTATTTTCTTCAATATAGTCTATTTAGATTTACGATTTAGGATATATATTAGATTTATATATTACTTTGTTCTAATGTAGGTATTTTTACACAAAGTGGGACGTTTTCTGAAACAATATACCAACTTTTTCCATATTTCGATTCTAGGACTCATGTTATGCCCAAATATTAATTTTTGTAAAATTTGATGCGAAATTTACGAAGAAATTCGAAAATTTAACTTGGCACATTTTTTTTCAGTTTGAGGCAAGAATAATTCACTTGGCTAACTTCTTAATATATATCAACCTATTTCCCTTTCCCTTCTATTGTGCAGGAGCGGAAAAAAGTCACATCTTTCCTACATTTTTACATTGTGGATGAGCAGAAAAAAAGTCACATCGTTCTTACTGTCAAATAATTTTAACAAAGTGCGTAGACCATATTTTCGTTATTATCGCATTCAAGAAATATGCCAAATTTCAAAACGTGCCAATATATAAATTCACGTATATCTTGGGAAATTTTGAATAAAAAGCTCTAATTTTTTGCAGGTAGGCTTAGAAATGCATCTACTTTAAGATGATTGTAAAAATGTTACAGGTTATAGTTCTAAATTTTTTTCGAAAAATTAAAAAAAATTACTTAAAAATACAAATTTAAAAAATAAATCATAAAAAATGGATGAATTTTATTTGGAATGAGCCTAAATTTCGAACTGCGTAGGAAGGAATCAAATAAGATTCATAGAAAAATAGATATTAATAAATACATACCAAATTGAATTAACATCGAGGAGCTAAAATTTTGAGAGCTAATTTTTTAAAAACTACTCGTAAAATCGAAATATGGTAAACAATTGTCATGTTATCTCAGAAAAAGTTCGATTTTGTGTCAAGATACCTACATTCGAACAATGCTACACATAAATCTAATACATATCCTAAGTCGCGCTTTCGAGACATGAAAAACGCAATTTGAATTTCGTTAATCGAAGATTCAGTAGAATGGGAGATATAGAACTGTTCCATTTTTTCTTTGTGCAGTGTACAAGATGGAACTATAAAATCATTAGTCTATAAATAAAAAAAATGGTTATTGATTTATAAACGACGTAACAATACTACTCAGTAATCCAGATTCATTGCTGAAAATACCGAAAAAAGATAGCTAATTAATAAAAAAAAATGTTGTGTCATCTGGCGTATACTCATGCATGACGTCCGTATAATGTATACTATGCACACGCTCACCCTATACAAGCATTACACGATAGCTTTTTCATTGACAGAAATTTATTAAAGTACTCCCTTCCAAATTAACTATCTTATTTTAAAATGCACAGTTATAAACTGAAATTCAAAAATTAATTACTTGTACATAAGAAGTAAATTGCTTATACGATTACAAATTAGCACGTGAAATCTAATTAAATAAAATTGAAAAAATTTCAGTCCAACTTAAATTTAACAATCAGCAGTTGTTCAAGTATTATTTTTTAGTTTTGCAGATTGCTAAATTTGATATAAACTTAAATAGAATTTCAAGGTTTTTAATCTGACTTTCAAATTCTATTTTAAGTATCTGATTTTTGCAACTGCATTTCTGTGACCTACGCCTTAAATTCCATTTCCATTATGAGAATTACATCCTCTCTGTATAACTTTATTAGAATAAAATCTGTAATTAAGCCATAAAAATAAACTTTACCTCATAGATTTGCACCCTGATTTTAAGATTTGCTTTCCATTTTTTCAGATGTCTTTCAATTCCTTACTTCCACATTCTTAACAAGATCGATAAATTGATTATTATTCGGGTACACAGACAAATTTAAAAGATTGCCGTTTGAATATTTATGCTTAAAAATAAAACTAAAAAATCAAATTACCTCAGAATTAAAGAAAGGTAAATTAAAGATTTAAACCAGCAGATTGAAAAATACCAGCAGAGAAAACAATTTATCAGAAAATACAGGTTTCGAAAATGAGCTTAAAGTAAAACAAATTCGAATCAAATTCTTCTGAATGATAAATTTCATCGACGCATAGTTTAATCCTGTATTACGCAAAAAAAAAATCATTTGTGTTCAGATTAATATTTCATCTTTTACATTCAAGCTAATTCCAGATATTCATAATTCACTTTCTCCTATCCTCATTAGCATACTGTAAGAAAGAAAGTGTTTACATAATTGCCTCGATAAAATATTACTCTCCTTTATATCTTTATTTATTTGAAACATAATGTTCACTTAAACCGCAGAACTTTATAAATTAATTTTAATTTATTCTCTGCTTTATCTCATATGTTATCTCATATTAAAATAGAAAAAGTTTCTGATAATACTTTGCTCCGAAATTCGACAATAAGACACGCTAAACATCGAGAAAAACCAGAAGCCGTTGCATATAATTCACCTGGATTCTTCTGAAATAGATTTTACAAGCTTTCCCTCTAAGTGAAAATGGTTCAGCATAACAATCATTATCTACTATCAATGTTTACACAATGTTTACACCCTTTACACTGGTAATAATTCTGAACCTCGAAACATTTGGTAAAACAGGTAATTTGGTATTAATTTTCTTGGTGTTTAGCGCCAGCTTCAAGTTATTGCAGATTGTGGTTAAGCTTGAATTGCTTAGAAAAAATACGCTGAGCTATGAAGATTAAATTGCAAGTTTACAGGCATTTTTTTCTATAGTTCCAACTAATTGCGGATAAATCAATAAATGAACTTTAAGACAAAGAAAGATTTGATGGGAGGTAATTAGTGATGATCCTTTATGTTTGAAAGAGGAATTTGATTCGTATACAAAATCAATCAAATGCTATTATCTCTGATAAATCTTATAGTAAATAATTTCGTACACAAAAACTATCTCAACAAAATGTGAGAATTATTCACATAACACAGCTACAAATATAGTAGGGGAGCATGAAAACTACGTCAAAAACATTAAGGAGACAGAAAATAAATGATCTGTGAATTCAAGACAACTCCGTATTGATGAGATAACATTATCAACAATTGTTGAACATTTATTATCGAAATGATTTCTCATCATTTTAGAAAATCCTAGATGTTCATCATATTATTTTATCAGAAATAAAATCTTTTTTCGTCTTTCATAGATTTTCTCTATTTTTCTGGGCTTCATAAATCAAAGATCTGCGAGACCTTTGGACAAGACGGAGGTATTTTAGTTGCCTTTATATTATTGAAACTAATAGTATTAACAAAGTAAAAAAAATAGTTTAATGAAAAATCATTGAAATCACATTGAACGAAATACATAAAACTATTGATGAGCTTATAATAAAAAAATCAATCGCGCATCAGCCCTTAGTAAACCATGGCCTACCGGGCCCTGATATCTGTTTTCTTGATCGTGGGCCCCGGGATGCGTGTGCATATACTCTGGAGAAGTAGTCAGCTTGTAGCAAGTCCCCCGGTGTTTGGTTCCCAAGCGAGCTTGGCACTCGTTTTATCGATCTCTCCTAGGGACGAAAGGCTGAGTCAACCTTGGCCAGCCTGGGGATCGAACCCCGGAGCTGTGGTACTCCTGCGCGATGCCCTAGCCACTGTGCCACCGGGCCTTATGGGCTTATAATCCCAAGCCAAATGCTCTACCAGTGATACGAAAGGACATTCTTGAGAGTTAAATACAACTTAAACGCACGTTTAAATAGATATTAAAATTTAATGTTATCACGGATCTTTTTGTTAAAGAACATACAGCCACATCACATTCCAGTTCCTGAAAAAACTTAGTTTAGTATTCCAAGTAGAATGTATAATGATAGCTACCAAAGAGAGTAGCGCAGGTAATGTGATTGCTTCAGATAATGAGTCAAACTTCAAACCTTTACAACAGTGTCCAACTTAAACAAAACATTTAGGATAACTAGTGTCTCTTTTGCGTACGTCTGGAGCAGATCTCCAAATACTACGAAGATGTGGAAAAGAGCTGTGGTTGATGTATAGTCAACTCCCAAATATCCAAGCAAGGATTGAAGGAGATGCAGAACAACTGAACACTGTCTACAAAAACGTTAAGTTTATTTACTGGAAAATTACAGTAAAACTACTAAAACTACTACTGCAAACTATTAGCATGATATAAAACTGTTAACAGAAAACACAAAAATGAAAAGAAATTTGAGTGACATGGCAATAGAGATAGCAAATGGTTTCATTTGCAATTCATTTTTTTCACAACAGAACATCGTTTAATCGTAATTAGTCCGAAGTATATAAGCATTGTTAAACTACCCATCAGAAGTAAATTTCAAAGATCTTAAAAAAAAGAATTCAAGTTTATATGTTTTTTGTTTCACCCACATTCCTAATCGAAATACAACAATGTAATGTAAAGTCCCCCCCCCAATGGCGGGCTCTCAGCCGACTTCGGCTTGGCCCTACTAAGGCCAAAAGTGTTGGTCGCTTTACTATGGAGGCACATAACGTGGGCCACCTTTGCCTCCTATGAAGAGACGGAGAGTTACAACCAGGTCCGGGATTCAAACCCGGGACCTTTGATATCGTATTCGCCCCCCAAACTACTTAACCGTCTGGGCGGCCTATAAACAAACAGTAAAACAAACAGTATGCTTATCGAAAAGTGAAGAAGAAAAGATACATAGGGACAAGAAGAAACGAAACGTAAGAGGCAGCGCAAGCGTACTCGAGAGCTAGAAAGGTGTGTATTCTTATCTAATTTCCGTTACCAAATGAACTCATTCTGCAGATTAAACTGCTTAAAAACACAGGTAAATTGTTAATTGTATTTCTTTGTCATCTGCTGTATGGATTACTCATTTTTCCTATGTTTTTCTACTGCCTCAGGTTAGCCATATTTTTGCATTAGCCGAGAACGTTGTCCCCGGTAATCAGAAAATGACGCTATATTTAATTAACAGTCAGTACAGAACAGCTCACTGAGCTAAGACAAAGTGTTTGTCTGAGAGCCGTAATATCCTGAATCAGTTGAAAACAGACTTATAATAAACAAAATCAGAGCTTACACAAAATCAAGTTCAAATAACTAGACGAAAAAAAATGTATATATTTATTTTACGCAGAGTTTGTGAAAGCAAACTCAAATAAAACATAAATTAAGTGTAAAAATATTGAAAAACCGGTAACAGCATACATGTATTTAACATCAAAGAAAATTTGTTTTTGCTACAGCTCATATAATGAATCATGACATAAACCTTCATATCAGTTTGATTTAAAAAAGTGTTATCAGACAAAGCATTAGCGGCGCAAAATTCTTTTATGTAAAAATTCTTCATTACCCTCTTAATTTAAATCATAATTTATTTATTTTTGAGTTCCTGTATTATGAAGGTTCGCTGTTTTGTATTACAATAATCATATTAAAGCTGGAAAGTATAAATAACAGTAATAATAATTAATAAATAAAATTAACTCTTGAGCTTCAGAGATAAGTCTAGAAACATCTCAGATTAAGATCTTAAGCAAATTTACTCCACACATGTTCTGCATCTGCTAAAAAATTTCCAGCGAGAAATTATGTTAATAATGTAAAATCTAACTAAAAGCGTTTTTTACGATGAGTTTAACTAACATGCAAATGGATTGGCAGCACTGTTCACTTTCTTTATAATAATAATTGCATTACATAACTCTAAAACACTATTCTTTGCGTTAACATTTAATTCGAAATTTGTTTATACACGAGGATATAAACTTGCATTCACATCTTCGACCTAAAGCAGAAGTAAATAACAATAAAATTTAGAATTCAAATTATTATAAAGAGAAGGAAATAAAATGTTTTAGTTAAAATCGTCGAATCACCAACTGTCACGTTAATACGACATTAAACAATATAAAAATAATTTCAAACAAATTCTTTTGGTACACAGAAGTGAAATGAATTGCTTCATGACCTAGATTGTTTGAATCGGTATGCCAAATTTGAAACTATCGCAATATAAGTAAATAATTAAATATTTAACATCATATCTCTTAAATATAAAACTTTTAATGCAGGATAAAATATGTAAGTATACTTATTTTAAATATGAAGTGAATATATTTGCGGATTTTAATTTATATTAAATTTATAAAAATAATGTCAAACTAAAATTTTTAATCGCACTAAAAAGGCACTTGAAACATGTTTGGAATTAATTTTTAACAAAAAATACAAACGAAAGAAAAAAATTATTAAATTAAGATCTTTGAAATAAAAAAGGAATTCGAATGACAGTACGAAGAAAACTTTTACAAGCAGTTTGCCAGAAAAAGAAGTGGATGTGAACAATTTCTTTTCAAATTATTACGCTTACCACTGAGATTTCAAAACAAAATTTGATGTATGCACTACATGACTTCCTTTTACGGAATATTAAATTATTCGCATTTTTCCTGCATTTCATTTAAACTTATTTCCTCGAATTTCATCAGAGATACAGTTCTCATTCAATTAATTCAGTTTTTCCTTCGCGGCAAGGCAAAAGCACATAAAACCTCAAAATAATTTTTGTTAAAAATCGAAAGATATAGAAAAACATAAAACACCAAATACAGTTAAAAAATTAATTTTTTTTTACAATTAAAATTACAGTTTCTGCGCAAAACAAGCCATTCGGCTAATAGCCAAGAAAGCAGATTTTTCGGTGCACAAAACTGAAAGTTTACTTTTGGTCTCACGCGGGAAAAAGACACTGAAGGCGTATAAACTGACATTTTTGTGGACGCCATACAGTCAATATATGAGATAATTTAATAATTTAAATGATAATTCCAGAATGGATTAAGCATGATTTAATTCGCAGAAATAATAGCGACATTATTTTTCTTGTTGCGAAACTTAGTTTCTCAAGATTGGCAACAAATCCACTATTCTGTCAAGTTTCAAATGTAAACAAATATGGCTGTTATGAGAAACAAAAATTAGGCTTGGCCGCACTTAAACAATTTTTAAATTGTTGATAATTCTAGAATTATTGCATGCAGGTTAAGACATAGAAACCTTAACCGAAAGATACGCACAACATAATTTAATCATTTTTAAAGCAAAAATGCGCAATTTAACAATATATAAGGATAAAAAACGCTGAGCTCACAGAGCCGAATATATATATATGCAACCGATTGCAACCAAAAAGGCAGATACATAAGTACATATTATAGCAGTACTATATACAAAATTTCAATGCTCCTCGTTTTTGAGTTAGGCGAGATACAAACGTGCGTACAGACGCCATGAAAAAACTCTCTTCTGAATCTATTTTAAATCAGTTTTAGAATTTGTTTGGGAAAAAAGAGTCCTTTATTCTGTCCTTATTCAAGCAGAAACATCATTAAATTGCATTCAATAGCAATCAAAATGGATATTTTCGTTGAAATATAGTACCCGGAATTTTTCGTGATAACAATATTTCCTTTACTTCGTACAAGGAAGTAAAAAGCACTAAGAATTTAAAAATATATTTAAAACAGTTTTCACTCGTACTAAACTAATCTCCTAAAGCTATCATAATTTGTTTATTGACATAGAGCAAATGCAATTCAAGTTCTAAATTTAGGCAAATTATTACTGAAAATAAATTATTTCACATTATATTTCAAGAGTTATTTAAATTTAAGAAACATATATCTATTAATAGAATTAGAATGCTATTTTCGTATCTACCTCACTTTCCTGTCACAATATAGTGGATCTATGTCCTAAGCACCCTTAGGGCAGGGCATGCAAAGAAAGAAGAAAAATTTCCACAAATTTTGAAACCTTTTACAACTAATTCAATGAAGAAAGTAACGGATTGATTAAAACTACTCATTATTCAGAAGTATACCTTTCTAAAGCCATTTCTCGAAAACGTTCAACCATTAAAATTGCAAACACAGAGTTTTGGAAAAAGTAAAGAAATGTTAAAGGTATATCTCCTTAAATAAAATATTTAAATGGAACTGCTGAAAGAAACTTAAAGCATTGCCTTTCGTGAGAGCACAGTATTTGTTTGAGAAAAATCTGCCGGCCAACGAAAATCCTATTTAAAAAATAAGAGCTGCCAAGCGGAAAAGGAATTTAATGAAAATCAGATAGATTTACAAGTTGAGACTTTAAAAGGGAATTAGATGAGAAATTGATCGTAATGTCGGGGTAGATTTAAACAAAGATTTTTTTTCTTCCCCGATGGTCCCAATCTTTTCTTTTGAGCATATCCTGCATACAAATTAAATTACAATAATTCATGTTTTCTTTTGAGAGTCGCTAAACGATACTATTATATGCAAAAATATTTGTAGTAGAAAATAAGGACTAAAGTATAAGTTTATTATTAAATAAGTGCCTTGTAATATTTTATTGTTTTCTTCCTTTAGTAGTAGATGTAGACTTGGCATTTCTAGGTTCCAGGTATTTTAATCATGTTAGCATGTTAAGTCGCTTGATGATGCGTTTATTTTAAATTAAAATTTTATTAAAAAAAGTAAACGGAATGAAAAAGACTACCATAAATTAAATAAAATTTTGTTCAAGCGAATAACAAAATTTGAGTAGATATAAAAATATGTATAGCACGAGGAATACACAACAAAAGTAACAGACAGAAATTGCATTATATCATTACAGTCTTTACGTATTCCTGCTTATGGTGAAGGATACTTCATAGGAGATCTTCGAAAACATTAGCCATTTGGTGACTGACTGAAGCAGAAATAAGATATATGAAAGAACGCATAGCAAATATGGAAGACTACGCTCATGTATAGCAAAAGATTGAATCAAATCTCTAAATAAACTTCATTATATAAGATAGGATTAACGAAGTTTATATTATTATTCAGGTAAAATAGAATTTTATATTATACGTAGAAGTTTCAGTCATAAGACTCAGTAATTAGTTACTGTCTGTGTCGCAGTTATCCACAAAGCAATCAAGAAATTGAAGTTTACAGTAATGTGTACACCATTTTGCTATTATCCACAGAAGCAAATGTTGTGTTAATAATAACTTGGCTCCCAGATAAAAGCAACCAGAAAAAAAAAGAAAAGAAAAAGAAAGAAAGAAAACTAATTCTTAAATTTTTTCAATACAATTCTAAATTGTGCAAAACAACGGATTTGTTATACAATTCCAATATACACAAATTGACAGGTATTCCAACAATATAAAGCACATATTCCAAAAAATGCTATAATTTATTTCATTCCATGTATCTAATTGTGCTTACAAAATGGCTACAATAGTGGTTAGTGACCGAAACGCCGTCACATGGACCTCCGACCTAAGGTAGTACGCCAATCAGAGTTATATCCATGCGACGGAAAAAGAATCTACCATCCACCACCGGCGGCATTCATTGAATCAATGATAGTAATATTTCAATGCTAAATTGACTAAACCTGACTGCAGTAACAAAGGGCTTGGGTTCGAATCCCGGAGTATGCATGGTTGTAACTGTCCGTCCCTTCACAGGAGGCAACTATGGCCACCAATTAGGCGCTTCCATAATGAAATGGTCACCATTTCCAGCCCTTGTAGTGGAGCAAGGCTAGTGGCTATTACATAAAGCGCCCGGACATTAAAACAAAAGCGTTGATTATATATGTTTTATGGATTGCCCCTGGTTCATCTTTCAAAGAAATTTTCTTATTACATCTTGAAGTAGACGAAAAAGTTGCGATTTCATGGAAAATACTCACGATTTTTAATGCAGTAAATTTTATATCTAAGGTCTGGAATGTTTTAGAAACTTAATTCAGAACTAGAAAATCTGATCCTTGATATCGAGAAGTCTATATTAAAGTAGTAGTAACAGCCTCTAGTCATTTGTATTATTTCTAGCATTTAAGAGTTCTAAAATATAATGAAAGAAAACAAATATTTGAGTCAGTGAAAATTAAAGACAATAAAAGATATGGCAGTACTACACTATGTTGCAATGAATCAAAAAGAAACAGTAAAACAACGCGAAACAAAAAGACGAAGATAAAGTTAAAATAGCAATGATGCATGTATCGAAGCACTGAAAAGATAAGATGAGCTGTTACGTAATACATTTTGGTGAAGAAAGATAGAAACGTTATGCACAGTTTATCATTTTTTACATTAGTTTAAACAAAAAATTCCTTTAACATTTAAGCATTATTTTACAAAATCATTATATGCCTTTCACTTGCAATTCCTCGAAATCATTTTTACGGAGCCTATACATTATTTTAACTCCGTAAGACTATTTTGTTCCGTGCACACCGATATCTTTATTTGTATGGGTAAATGGATCACATATGTAAATCAAATATTAGGCACTATTTTATATAATTACACATGAGCAAAGATTTTTTTCACCGAACAATAAAGCTTAAAATTGTCAGCTAAAAATGCCCATTTCGTATTCTTGTTTGCCAATTTTTCCTTTTCTTAAAAAATAAACTTCAATACAGGCAAGATCCGTTTAAAAATCTGAAGTATATTTATACCACCAAACTCTGCTAACTTATAATTCACTGAAATTTATTTTATTTGAATTTTATGATGTTAGACTATATGATTAATAACAAGAGATCTAATTAATAACATCACAGTTTCAGAGCAGTGTTGTCCATATTGTTTTAAAGAATACAGAATAGAAATTTGAGCAAAGTTTAGGATTGTTTTGATTCAGTATTTTCTTAAAATAGACGATATCATATTCAGTAACTTCTTGGAATTTCAGTTTCATAGTATCGGTGTATGAAGTAGAGTTTTAGAAGATGATTTTCCGATTATTCAAATTTTTCCGGCATTTTGTGCACATCTTTGCAATAATTAGTACGAATATTCGAAGTTTAATGTAGCACGCAAAGATATGTTAAGCGCAATTTTACTTACATGTCCACTTATTGTATAGGTAACGTTGGAAGTAGTAATCCATCCACCACGAGGATCTGCTGTGATACTAGTTGCAGCTTGCACGGAGCGTCCTTCAACAACCCATGAAACATCTGCAGGGGGATTGCTTCTATCTGTGGTGCAAAACATTGTCACCGTATCTCCTTCCTGCGCCTCTTTTGGACCCACGAGTGTGACCTTACTCGGAGCAACTGCAAAAATAATACAGCACATTAAGAATGATAAGAACATAAAGTGGATTTCAGATAAGATAGCTCAGTCTCTACAGGTACACATTTACTTACATTGGACTGTAAGCTTGACCATCGCAATCATCGGTTTGAGGCTGACAGAATTAGTGGCTTCGCATCTATAAATGGCATTGTTATCATTTGATTCAACAACAAAAGTCAATGTGTTTGTAGATTCTCTGCCAGTTGTGGTATATGTAACATCAACTTGCTGGTCATTTCTGTACCAGACTAGTTTCGCCAAAGGATTTCCACCACGGGAGACACAGGCCAATGTCAGCGTGTCACCCATTCGAACTGTTTCACCTTCTACATAGCCTTCTATTTCAGGTGGACCAGGAGAAACTATACAGAAAAACGAATTTTTTATTGACAAATATGCTAAACACAAATATATTATGTTAAACACAAGTATGTCACAGATATGTTAAAGCAATTAACACACATATCAAATAAAAATTAATGCATAACTTTTCCTGCCTCCAATAGAAGGAATACGTTTAATAATTTAACATTGATTAGACATTTTAGTTTTCTAGATACTGAAATTTATTTGATTATTCTGTCACAGTTTGCTGACGTAATTCTTAGAAGATGTCTCTGTTCATAATCTTGATAAATTTAAAAATTCGTATTATAGTAAACAACTGTGTATGTCTTTCAATATTGAGCACAACAACATTTTAAAATCTTTCACTCTTGTATTCACAAGAAAATGCAGTTTGATAATATCGAAATATAATCTAAACATTAGACATTATATTCAAAGTCTTCATACACCGTTGATGCTTCTTACTATTACGTTCTAAGGAAGGTTTGCAATAATCATTTCCTACAAAACTCATTAAATTCTTTATTATGCCCAGCATCGAAAAGAACTTCTACACTTTTGCTACCCCCTTCCTTCCATTAACCGGATTTCATTTCCTGTACTAGTCTTAGACGCCTCAGATTATCATTTCAGTTCCTGATTTTCTCACACATTGCATCCAAATTCTACACAAAGAGCGTAACGACTTCTAAGAAAAGTATATGAGCTGTGAAAGCAAAGATCGGTATAAAAGTCAATGAGAAAATGACATATAATCGAAATAATGTGTCGTATAAATAAAATATTTTACTATTAACATAAACATAAATGAATCAGGACAGATATGAAACGACATTTAAATGTAAAAATCTTCTGAATTAGGAAAGTATAAATAGTGTTTTACTTTATATCCTTACATAGATAGTTCAAAATTATTTACATCGTTTAATATTTTTGTTCTCCTCAAAAGTATATTTAATGTATTTTAATCTTGCCGCTTACAGACGGCAATGAACGTACACTGAGAAAAAAAGGGGGGACAGTTCTATATCTCCCGTTCTACTGAGACGATTAACGAAATTCAAATTGTGATTTTCATGTCTCGAAAGAGTGACTTAGGATATGCATTATATTTTTACATAGCATTGTTCTAATATAGGTATTTTGACACAAAATCGGACCCTTTTCTGGAATGACATGCCAAGCGTTTTCCATATTTCGATTCTACGACTCAAATTATGCCAAACTGCCAAGTTTTGTGAAAATCGCACAAGTAGATTTTAAAACATTAGCTCTCAAACTTTTAGCTGCTCAATGTTAATTGAATTTGGTATGTATTTATTAATATCTCTTTCTTTATTAAACTTACTTGATTCTTCCTTTCACATTTCGAAATTTATATTCATTCCAAATAAAATTCGACCATTTTTTAAGATTTATTTTTAAAATTTGTATTTTTAAATAATTTTTATAAATTTTTCGAAAGCATTTTGAGTTATAACATATAAAATTTTTACAATCATCTTAAAGTAGATGTATTTCTAAGCATACCTGCAAAAAATTACAGTTTTTTAATCAAAAATTCCGAAGATATACCCGACTTTTATAGATTGGCGCGTTTTGAAATTTGGCGTACTTGTTGAAAGCGATAATAACATCAAATGTGGTTTAGGCACTTTGTTAAAATTATTTGAAAATAGAAACGATGTGGCTTTTTTTCCGCTCCTGCATAATGGAAGAGAAAAGAAAACAGGTTGCCATATATTAAAAAGTTCGCCAAGGGAAATATTCTTGGCTGAAACTGGAAAAAATGCGCCAAGGTAAGTTTTTGAATTTTACCGTAAATGTCTACCAAATTTTACAAAGTCTAATATTTAGGCACAATTTGAGTCGCAGAATCGAAATATGGAAACAAATTGGTATGTTATTTCAGAAAAGTCCGATTTTATGTCAAAATACCTATGTTAGAACAATGCTATGTATAAATCTTGTACATATCTTAAGTCGCGCTTTCGAGACATGGAAAACGGAATTTGAATTTCGTCAATTACCCCAGTAGATGAGAAATATAGAACTGTGCCCCTTTTTTTTTCGCAGTGTACCCTTAAGTGGCTGTGAGAAACAAAAAAATCTCTTGCACATAGCTCACAACATTTTCTTGGACTCAATCGAATTTGCGGGTGAATTCCATCATTTTTCGTAAAGCCGACATAGAAAAATTGTTTACAATTTTTACTGCTGTAATTGAATCTGTAATTACTTTCGTTTATCATTATTGTTGCACAAAGTTGGTATATTTGTAACAGTGTAAAAAATGTTAAAATAATTTCAAATAAAAAATGCTTCATGATTTCTAAAATATGAATTACATTTCAGATACATTAGAATACAATTTCTCTTTCAGTTTACTTATTGTCTTAAAACTATATAAAAACACACTATTCTGAACAGCAGCATATTTCTAAGGATTTTGCAATGTTGCCGGAAATAAAATGTTAATTATTGATAAATTAATTCGTAAAACACCGTACTTTCAATAATGAGTTTACGGACATGGAATAGGCAAAATGTTTTCTCATTTTGTAATGAAAAACTCTTATGTGGTCACCCTATGACTTCCTTGTATGGCCTTTAAAATTATACACATTCTTAGTTGCACTTAATTTAAACTTATTTCCTCGAATTTCATTAGAGATATATTTCTAATTTAATTAATACAGTTCTCACTGCGCAGGAAGGCAAAAATACACAAAAACTAAAAATGGCTTCATTAAAAATTGAAAAATATAGGAAATCACAAAACACCAAATACTGTTAAAACAGTTAAAAAACCTTGCGATTAAAACTAGAGTTTCTACGCAAAAGCAAGTACGGCCAACAGGCAAGAAGGCAGATTTTTCGGTAAACGAAACGGAAAGCTTACTTTTAGCCCCACTCTGCTAAAAGACACTGAAGGTGCAGAAACTGACTTAATTCACCATTAATCTAAGTTTCAAATGTAAACAAATGGCTGCTCCGTTAGGCTTACTCCCAGTTAAACAACTTTTAAATTGTAGATAATTCTACAATTATTGCACGCATGTTAATTAAAGGCATAACAATCTAAACCAAAACATAACAGCAACATAATTCAATTACTTTTAAAGTAAAAAATGCACAAAAAATAATAAAAAAAACTGAGCTCACCGACCCGTGTAACAAAGGGGGTATACATATATACTTTTAGTGCGGCCGATTGCAACCAAAATGAGAGATGCAGAACTACATGTTATAGCAATCCTATATGCAAACTTTTTCAACGTTCTGAGGTAGTACTCTGTATATACGTACGTACGTACGTATATACGTACATACATATAAACGTATATACGTAGATACATATAAACGTATATACGTACATACATATAAACGTATATACGTACATACATATAAACGTATATACGTACGTACGTACGTTCTCTTCTGAATCCATTTTAAGTCCAATTTACCATCCTTTTTGGCAAAAACAGTCCTTTCTTCTGTCCGTACGTGCAGATGCCACGCAAAAACATCGTCCAGCAGTTTCGAGAACAGTTGAAAGAGCAAGTTTTGTCAAAATATGATACCCGAAATTTTTCTGAGATTACATATTTCCTTTACTTCGTGCAAGAAAGCAAAACGTTGACATCTTCTAACATCTGCTGACATCATAAGGTTCTTATGAAGAGAGAGCATTATACAGGGAAATACTAATTGTGCAGTAATTTCCTCTTAAAAATTTTGTTAAACTTGTCTGTTGGGCAAAGAAATGATTTGAAACAATAACAAGTAACATCGACACCACTGAAAAACATGTGTTATTCTTTTGCGGATATTAATCTCTATTAATTAAAAACAAAAATATTTTTTAAAAATTTCTTTATGAATCATAATTTTAATTACCTGCAATCTGAAAAATGTACATGCTATTAAATACACATAAATTTACACAAAAATTAGCCAGAACTAATTTGAAATTCCTTCTTTATTGGATCATTCATGCATAATAATTTATATCTTATGCTAATAATAACAGAAACATGTTAACAAACTACTAAATAATACATTTATTAAAAGTATGTTATTAATAAAAAAATATTTTCGTCATAAAAACTGGTTGTTTTTTTTTAAATCATTACGTAACTTAAGATTATAGGAACTCTCCTAATTAACAAGCAAGCTACATTTTCTTGACAAATATTTTAGTTTTTCTGAGCTTTAGCTAATTAATCTTTTTAATATAGATGCAATATAACATAAAATATACAACAATATTTCGTCACTCAATGAAAAATAAATTATTAAAGCCATCTTTATTAGTATTCCAAACATTAAAATGTATTCATTATACCCGCAGTAGCTTAATTCTTGAATAACTCAACTGACTAATAATAATAAAAGCTTTATTAAAATCTAATTACATAAAGTATATGTAAATAAAAATGTAAATATATTTTTAAGATTATTTGGCACGGAATCCAGGAAAAACGTTTCTTCTTAGTTAATTAAAAAGCGATATAATTTATACACATTAATATTAATAGCATTGTAAATATAATAAGCCTATAAAATTTCCAGTGTCACAGATAATTAGATTAGCTTTATTATTATCTCTAATGAGACAGATGTAAGATAAAATAAGGTTCCAAAATAATAAGATAGCCTTTTCTTGATAATACACACGAAGTAAACTTTGAAAAATGCAGAGTTTAATTTTTTTTTCCTGAATAATTTACCAAAAGGATCTGACATTCCTGTTACAGATTGAATCATGCTGTTTCTTAGTAATGAACTGCTTAATAATTGCTACATGATCATATTTTGCTAGAAAACTGCAATTTAAATAACATACAATTTTATTAATATTTAATAGACTTTTAATATGAAAAATGAACCGAAAAAAAAACAATCCACAGCTTATATTAAACGAATGCTTTCAAAATTATACTCATATAGTATTCTTACTGATTGAATCATGTTCTTAATAATGAGCCACTTATTAATTGCTACATGATCATATTTTGCTCAAAAATTGCGATTCAAGGACTATATAATGTTTTTGTGATTTAAAGGATTTTTAATATGAAAGTGAATCCCTTATAAGGTATTTCTCCTGCCTTCTTCGCATGTCTTCATGGTGTAGTGGTCTGCATGCTCGACGCGTAACCGAGAGGTCCGTGGTTCGATTCCCGGCGAAGGCGTTGCTTATTTTTCACCTCTCCATGCTTCGAAATAACCTAATGTCTCTACACCCTCTAATAAAAAAATTATACAGCTTATATTAAAACGAATATTTTCAGAACTATATTCAGCATTTACATTAATATCCATGAAGAGATCATTCCGATATGTTTGGCCCACCAGTGGCAGAGCGGTAAAGTCGCTAAACACTGGTAATTCAGTTTGAGCCCGCGAACGGGCTGGCTTCATGAGCATTTTTCCAATGTGTAATGTGTATATGAACCAGTTTCCCTAAGAAACTCCTCCATGAAGGCCTCTCTCACCTTAAGGCAGATAACCCTTGAGGCTTTGCGTAATTAAAAAAAACATTTCGATATTTTTGTACATTTCATAATACTTTCGGAAAAAAATGAGAGTTATGTTTTAAATAACTTCTTTATAAAGTGTACAACAACCTTCACCTACGTTCATTTGATAATGAGACAATATATTCATTTCAGTATATATTTTGAATGACGTAAAATAACCTTTAAACTCTGATTATTCAATAGTTATTTCAATTACAATTCTATAACAATTTTCTCGGTATATTTAGTGGTTCATAGTAATAAGGGAAAGGCTGAAATTGTGGAACAAAATTAATAATAAGCATTAAAGAAACGAAATGTTATCCAGACAACGAAAAGGTATCACAGTGACATTTTTCAAATTTCACGGTTCGCAATGTATCCAACGGAAACAAGAATTTACCATATCATATTACTACTACTAACCATTGTACAAATCCACATGACGTTACATTATGGCCTAATGAATCCTGTATTTCAATTATACGATGTAAAGCACTCTAGAGTGGAAGGGGGTTAGGCACTGAAAAGGGAGATTCCAGTCTAACTAGGTATCGATCAGCACAGAATGAAGTTAGAAATCGGATAGTTCTAAATTCCAGTGGCGCAAACTTACGTATTCACACTGGGCACATGTCTGCATATTCTATATGGTCCTGCTGGTTAGTTTAATTGTAATGAGTTCCGTAGCGAACTGTGAAAGAGATAGCTATTGGGTATACACAGACACAGCGGAAATTGATTGCAAAAGGCCTGTTTAGTTGCTTAGAGGATACAAGTGTTAGAGGCAAATGCATTATTTCAACATGGCGTTTGTAGAATCAGATGGGGAATATGAAGGATAAGAACAGTAATCATCATTGCTGGCATTATATTATTACGGGCGTTAATCAGCACAGATAACGCAAGAAAAAACACTAATTTAATAATGATTTTTAACAATTAACATTATTTTATTCTTAGATAGCCATTACTTGTATTAGCTAATTCAATATTTGTGGATTACAGCGGCCTCGAAATAAGAAATAAACAGTTTATGAGGTATAAAAATCACGTTAAACACGAATAAGGGCTGTAATAAGGTCTTTCAACGGCTAATCCGACCATGAATTCATCTGTTATGTCATTGCTTAAGATTCCTTTGATGGAAGCAAAACTGCTATTGTTCCATGATCTGGTGAAACTGTTCACGATATTTTATAATATAGACACCTCATTTTTTTCATTACTCTATCTCCAGTTCAGGATTAGGCTAAAATATGAGAATCTGCTACTTTCATACGTGAGAAAATATACTCTAAATATACAGTACAGTGTACAATACACTCTGCTTTTTCTATATTTAATGTTGGCATTAGACTACTGAGTCTAATTAATCTGCCTAGAATATAGTATTGCCCATGTATTTATTCTTAGGCGTTTTTCTTTGTTAACAAGTTTGTTATTAACAAGTAGATACGAAAACTGAAATTTAATATAATAACCTTTTAATTACGTATATATTTAAGTTCTCTTACTTTGTACTGAATTATTTCATATTTAATTATTTAAAAACTGAATTTTTCAGTTCTTGCAAGTGATCAGCTTTAAGATCAAATACACTAACTAATCTTTGAGTATTCTGTTTTTTTTAACTAATAAGAATGAGAAAAAAAATTCCTGCTTATGTATCTATTCTATGTATATGTCTTCCTATTTATATACTCGTATAGCTGATCACACATGTATATTTTCTGACATGTATGCATAAATATTATGTAGCTTGTACAACGCCTAATTTTGTATAAACCTAGGTCCACCTACTTTACTTATTATTTCAAACGTATAAATCCTTCTCTCACACGTATTATATACCGACGTGTGAATGTAATGTGTATGTGTAATAATTTTTACTGCGCAGTCGCAATCCGGATACTTTAAAAGCTGGCAGTTTTGATGGCAGAGTGGCAGGGCGTGAGGAAGAAGTTGATAACAAACTAAGTTCAGCCAATTAACAACTTTATTTCCAGATTTCCAGGCACACTAGAATAATTCCTCGTAGACATACTCTTTAATCATAACAATTACGATAATTTCTTATATACAATTTACACAAGCTAATGGGGGTGACATCATTTTAGACGGACAAGAAGAGTATAGAAGACACGTTAGCAATGGCAGAAGCTAGGCAAAGGAATGCAGCAGAATAATGACGTAGTTATTGTGCCAAGAGTTTTTATACTAAATCTGGATGTGCAAGTACAGCTAATCTGTGATTGGCTAATTTTAGCTTTAGTTGCCCTTTTCAAGTAGCGTTATATAATGTAGAAAGATCTCGAACTTGTAGAATAGATAAATTTAAGGGGAGGGCATAAAATCTAAAATCGTTAATTTTGAGGTCGCCAATTATTTTTAAAGCACCTATAATATCTTACACAGACATATATATATATATATATATATATATATATAAACATTTCATAAACATACAAAAACATGGGTGTTTCACATACACTGTCATTCCTAGGTATAATTATTTTTTTTATTTGAATGAAAAATAGGGTTTTAATCCATTCTCATATAAATCCGGTTTGCTAATTTATCAGCTAGGCTTACATGGTTTACTATTCATACAGTGCTGTTCTGTAATTAATGGTTTAGCTAGAATAGATTTTACGATTTCAAATAGGAATAAGTTTATATTTCTGTAAGTTCTCAATATCACACTTTTCCAGCAGGAAGCGATTGTACGTCTTGAGTAAATAATCCTGTGTTCATAATCTGCATTTACTGTGCATATCTTACATACATTTAGGCATCTTAAGATTGTCAATTAATAGTTAAGAATTAATCAATTAATAATTAAGAACATTGTCAATTAATCGTATAGAAGTTATAGTTAATAAAATATGACTGCTTTTCATCTAACAGTACATCAGAAACAATGCAAGTAAACTTAGGCTTATTTGCATAACATTTTGTTTTTATTAAAAACCAGATTTTTAAGTTAAGACTGTAACCTTTTAAATGAAAACGTGGCAATCTCTTCTGCAGCATAAATGATTAAATTTCACTGAACTACAACATAGTATGACTGAATGTAAGGAAATCGATACTGATAGATACATATTATAGGTAGAAGCCTTTTGAGCGGAAGACACTATCGCTGAGACATCTTTTCCATTTGTAGCTGAAGAAGATAATAATGTTGAATCGTTGAAAGGTAAATTAAAATAAAATGTACTTTAATCAACGTTACGTCTCTTACATTCGATTTTGCTCACAGTGCCATTCTTTTGCATACGAGGACTTACCTAGAAGCCTGCTACCGTATTTTATTTTATAATGAAATTTTGTTTCTACCAAGAGATTTAAAATTTTCCAGTAACTAATTCTATATAGATAACTTTGCATACTTACATAATACACTTAGCTCAATATAGGATATCATAGGTATACTCAGAGCTCTGTGCACTGCTTCGCAGCTGTACAAAGCTCCATTATCGTCTGGTGTGGGGGTCAGCGTGATAGTACTGATTGCATTTTCCCGATGTTCATCCACTGCTTCTGTTTTGTATATAACGTTATCTGAAAAGAAATGAAAAGTGAAATGTTATGAGCTGAAATCTGTACGATAACTTCAAATTATAATTTTATCTGGCTGTTCATTTTATCAATTATGCAGAAGCATGCATGCAAGGACTATCCTTCGAGCAAGAAGTGTACCTTTATAAAAAGCTTTCGAATTGAAGCTGTATAACTATATTCAAACAAGTACTTTTAATGTAATGAAAAATGTTAGCCATCCAATTTCGATTGAAAAAAAATTTAATCGCTTTTCGTCTTTTATTATAACTAACCAGTGGGCCAAACTTAAAGAACTATCCGATGATTTGTTTCTTTCCTTTGCAATTTCTGTGAATAAAAGTGCATTTTATATTGAGCTACGATCACAAAGAACAAAATGCATTTCAATTAAAATGAAGTTAAGACAAAATTTTATAAGAACCGAAAATAATGGCTAATATCTAATTTTAATTAATTCCAGCTTACAGAAATATATATCTTGTAACACACAGTTCTTTAAAATGATTACGAAAGCAGAAAAATAAACGAGTCCCACACTTATTCTTTCTTCACGCAGAGCTCGAAATTATGTGAAATTTATTATAGAAATAATTAGCCTCGTTAATAGCTTTAAACTACATTACAGTTCCTGCAACTCAGGTGTTTATCTCGAGAAATATTAGCCAAGAAGCTATCTACAGACATCCCACGTTCTTCGAGGAACTTCGGTGGAAATCTAGCGTGCAAATCGTAGAAGAAGTGCCGTGATCACGCATATACTGCGAGAACGAATATACTCATGGTAAACAATTACTAAACATCTAAGGCACGTTTCTTGCTTATATTGATGTAATATATCATACTCTCATATACGTGATCTCTTACGCTTCAACAGAGGTGGGAAAAAAGAAGTAATGCTGTAAATATGAAAGCCACGCACCAAACCCTTTCTTGAAAATAGCGTGACCTCTATTTAATAGGCTACCAATCACACGCGAAGCTGTTAAGTAAAGAAACCCGCACGAATCTGAGATTAAAATGGTTATACCAATTCTAGGAACGAATAACTATACAAAACTAAACTAGCTTGAAATATAGCAATGTGTATTTATTTCCTAGGACACACATTTTTTTTTGCCTGTATTGATAAGGAAAATACCTATAGTATATATATTTATTCAAATACAACTATTTACCTGTAGTCGCACCTATTTGTGCCAAGGATTGAATTCAGTTCTTCGTAAAATATACTTATGTCTACCTATCCACACATCTGTTTAGCTTTACATATAGTTATAGTTCTGTTATTAGCAATACAGATATGTGAGGTCATGACTAGAGGAAACAAAAAGCTGCATAAGTCATAAGTGACATATTAAGTCATTTAACTGCATCTTAGTCATTGATTTATTTGGTTGGTTAATATTATTTTGCCCTATACAAATTTAGACCAATTATATTAATTAATATACTTTCAGGAAACTCCAAAAAGGACTCCGGTATCAAAAAAATTCCTAATGAAACTAAACAACTATGAGATTCTTCTAATCAGCTCAAAAGCCTCTGTTAAAGACGGCTGAGTACTGGTAGTTCGTGCTGAGACAACGGGCTGGCTGCATGGCTGATTTTCGCGGTTTTCTCCGTGTGTAAGGTAAATACCAGCTAAGTTCCCCTAGAAATAATTCCACAAAGGCATTTCTCCCTTTAGAGAGATAGCTTTCATGTGCTTTACTATATTCAAATAACTAACCTCCAATCAACTGAGGTAGTATGATAACACGAGACCCGTTCAGGATCGAATTTAAGATAGGCTTATAATATAATTTTGCCCTGAATCGAAATTTGGGGATCGGCGATCGCGAATCTAGAACGAGCTGGTAGCCATTTTCTGTCAACTATATAAAGGGAGTCCAGCTATGTATCAATAAATATTTATCTGTATAATATCACAACTGCCAACCTTTCCAGTAAATTTAGAATATTTTCAACTTTTTCCGGACCCCAGTCTTTTACGAAATTGTGAAATTTGAAGTTTTAAATTTATCTGAATTATCTCTTTCAAATGTAAAAGAAATCTGGTTCAAATGCGAATTTCTCATCTAAGTAAGCCGATGGCCTTTCAAATGTGAACTTCTTGTTTAAGAAACCTGATGATCACTAAATGTCAAAGGGAAAGGAAATACGCTTAATCCTGATGATAAATTCTTCTAATAAACTAACGCAGTGACTTTGTCATCTTTTAAACGAAACTTAAACCGTGCAAAATCGATCTCCCTTCAGTAATATACAGCATAAATTTGCTTTCTTTTTTTGTTCAGTATGAGCTCTTCAAATCTATTATAGAGATCTACAAAGATTTGTAAAACTAAATCATGTATTATAAAGTGATTTTAGATCAAATTTGCCGATACAGAGGGTTTCTAAACTTGCGTCGGGAAAGCAACGCGAAAACTTACGTATTTTTCGCAATTCAAGTTTGGCAGCTATGGTCAGCAATGTACAACAACAAGCTTAGAGTTCGGATCCATTACAGTACATGCTGTTCTGTAAACCACCATACGTAACGTGCAAAGGGCTGCCTGCATGGAAGTTTTAGTGGTTTCCTTATGTGAGACGTGGACGTGAGGTATTTTTCCTTAAACCATCCTCCCCGAAGACATCCATACCATAGGTAAATAGCTCTCGAGTTGCTTTACCAATTAACCTAACAAAACCTAACCCAGCAGTATCTGGGCAACAAAATCATTCAACACTGATAGTTTCACCCTACTTGGGTATTTCGGGTACACATAGCCTTCTATAAGGCTTCTATAAGGCCTTCTATAAGGTTAAGACGAACCAATTTCTTTTATAAAGTCTTTCAGAAAAGTAACCCTTTCCCTTCCACATTAAGCTTATTCCGCAATGGCCATTCAACTTATTTCAGAATGTTGCGCTTTGCCACATTAAAAAACCTGATGTATACACCACATGACTTCCTTGTACGGAATATTAAATTATGCCCATTTTCCCTGTATTTCATTTAAACTTATTGAATTGAATTAAATCTACTTCGTCGATAGCGCATAAATGCATTGTTTAAAATTCGCTATATTTATTTACCATAGTGACACTCTGGCGCTAAGTTCACTTAACAGCGTTACATCTCATTTATTTTATAACTCAGAATGCACAAAAATTGTATCATCTGAAGAATTATCTAATAGTTGTCACATGCTCTATTCAAATACTATCATAATTCTAAAGCGATGTATAAAAGAAATTAAACAAACAAACAAAAAAAAAGAAACAGTTTTTCACAGACGATTCAGCGCCGCTTACCTAATGCACATGCGCTACTCGTAAACATTCTCCTCTGTCCGAGACAGACCGGCGACAATATTTGCTCCTAATACGAAGCACCTTTTCTCAAATTTCATTAGAGACATATTTCTCATTCAATTAATTCTGTTCTCAGTTCGCGACAAGGCAAAATACATAAAACCTCAAAATATCTTCATTAAAAATTGAAAAATACAAAAAAAAGCAATTTTTAAAATAAAAATTAAAGTTCATACGCAAAAACAAGCAATTCGGCCAGCAGGCAACAAGGCAGATTTTTCGGTGCACAAAAATGAAAGTTTAATTTTGGTTCCACTCGGCAGAAAGACACTGAAGGTGCAGACGCTGAATTCATTATTCTGCTAAGTTTCAAAGGTAAACAAATATGACTGCTATCACAAAAAATATTAGGCTTAGACTTAAACAACTTAAACGACTTTTAAATTGTTGACAATTCTACAACTATTGCATTCAGATTAACTAAAGGCATAAAAACCTTAACCGGAAGATAAGAACAACATAATCCAATCATTTTAAAGCAAAAAATGCTCAATTTACCAACATATAAGAATAAAAAAAACTGAGTTCACGGGGCCGAGTAACATAACATAACATAAATTATATATAATATATATACATATATTTATATACTTTTGGTGCGGCCGACTGCAACCAAAAAGGAAGGTGCACAACTACATGTTATAGCAGTTGTTATAGCAGCTGTATTTCAACGTTCTGAGGTTACTCGTTTTTGAGTTATGAATTTTTGAGTATGTACAAACGTACGTACTGACGCCACGATCAAAATCTCTTCTGAATCCATTTAAAATCAGTTTCATAATTCGTTTGGGGAAAAAGAGTCCTTTATTCTGCCCTTACGTACAGATGTCACGCAAAAACATCGTTAAATTGCATTCGATAATGGTCAAAATGGTTATTTTCGTTGAAATACGGTACCCGGAATCTTTCGCGATTACAATGCTAAGGAAGTAAAAAACAAGCTTTAATTATATTTTCTCATTTCTCTTACTATACTCCTTGTATTTACTTTCCATAATTTATCTTTATTTTTGTTACTTTTGTAAATGCTTACTAACATTCTGATACTGAAGCATAAATTTGTACATTAGTCTTTTATTAAATCTGAATTAACTTGTATCATCATTTCTTGTTTCTATCCATTTACTTTACTTTGTTTTTATTCTAACTTAGGTAACTTTTCTATTAAGTATATGCATAAGATCTAAGCAAATCCTTGAACATTAAATTAGTTTCATTCAAATTTCTGCCATTCAATATATTCCCTACGAAATTAAAAGGATTTAAAGTAACCCAAGCAAGTAAGTACTGCATATACTTGATAGTTTCATGAATTATGACAAGCTCTATAAGGATTATCCTTATGACAGAGAAAATCCGCTGTGATGATTTTTCTGTAGGGATCTCTCTCATTCGAATGTTTCAAGTGAAGAAACTATCAGGTGGAAGGATTCAAACGAACCATTTCGCCAAGCTAAACAAGCGCAATCGGCTTACGTACCTCTTTAGTAATAATATCAACATAAATCAGTGATTTGGGAAATTATTGTATATTAACAAGCTAAATTTTATGTTTAATTTGGCAAATAACCTCTTAGCATATGTAAATCACTCAACCATATTAAATGGGATTAACACATAAATTATTTACCAGAGTTAGACTAATTAGATGGACAAAAGTAAAAGCGACAAAGCATAAAAAAACCTATAAATTCCTACAAAATTTAGCGTTAGTATTTGACTAAAAAATTAGTTTTGTCTAACATAGGAAAAGAATTAATTCATTTATAAATGTAATTGTATTGACTGTTAAAATTATCAAGCTCTCTATTCAGTATCTGAAGACTGAAGCTATTAATTTCGCTTTGGCATTTTGCGTTGGTTCACTGTAAACGGCATTTCACTGTTCAAATTGTTGTCACCAAATATTAGAGCCATGCATTATATTTAAAGGAAATGAATAATGAAGAATCTGCATAAATGTATATAGGTTTCTCGTACTGCGAAAAAACAACGGTACATAGAGACATCAAATTCTTAATAAAGTAGTCTTTCACTCGAATATGGGCATCCGGAAGCTCAAAATTGGAATGTGAAATTTGTTTTATTATCTGTTTCATATTTTTCAAACCTTTAACAAAATTTTGATAAGGAAACGCAACGATTTCAAAGCGAGCAACGGCAACACTGTACGGAAAAAAAAGCCTTTTTATCTCCAGCACGGGGACTGTGTAGTTCTAAAGATATGCTCTTTTTATAATATTATTTTGTGATATTGCTATTGAATTGAATTTTATGGTTTAAGTGCGAAGAACATGATATTTTATAAATAAAGGTAACACACAAAACGTTAAATAAAACGCCCCATTGGGCGTAATATAAAATCTAAAATCATTCAGATTTTCTTAACTTTATTTTAAACTCTTCTTTAAATTTAATACCTTTTTAACTTCTGCTTTACGCCCCACTTTTCTAGGATTGAAAGTTATAATAATCACCCATTTCACTAATATTTTTTTAATAATTACCCATTACATTAGTATTTTCTTATAATTCTCATTCTATCCTAATTTATACTATTACTTATCATTTCCTACATATACGCGTGCGTGCGTGCGTGCGTGCGTGCGTGCGTGCGTGTGTGTGTGTGTGTGTGTGTGTGTGTGTGTGTGTGTGTGTGTTATGATGACTTGGAGTACGCTGCAACGGACTGATGATGCTTCTCTGCGTTTTAACTTAAAAAGACTGCAATAAGCATCTTACAATTTTACACAGAATATTACATTTTAGATAACAGCGTAGTCAGTAGCACGACAAAACAAAGAGAGCGAAGTAACGTCTAGACTACAAGGAGCTGAAGCGAAAGTGCGCAATTATCCAATATGGAGGTTCACGAAGAGAAGGTTTTGGTTTAGGTTAGAAAGATTTCAGATCTCCAAATTATGAGCTCAGGTTCCGAACCAGCTACGTCATAAGCTACGTTACGCAAGCTGCGCAAAATGGATTGATCTAGAAATGATGCACTCCAGAAAAGTTATTATGATTTTTAGAATAGACAGGAGGAATTAAGGACTACTGCTAATTATAATTTACATGTTTTTATCTTACACACACACATATATACATATATATATATAATGATGGGATCCAATATATGAAAGTGTGGAGGGTGCGAAGGCACTTAAACAGATGTGTGAACATGTTTATGCTTATTAAGAATGTCCACGAATAAATTAATAAGTTGTTTTGGTCACGTTTGCTTCCGTTGTGTCATTTTGTGTGTGTTTGTGTAAAATTTTTCCAGGTAATTACAGATGAAATTTTGTCATTAACAGCTATATTCTAATGTTCAAGTCATCTACACATAATTATCACACATATGCATACATAAAATACTTAAGTTATAATAGTAATATACGCATTCAAACTTGCAAGTCTTAACATTTATTATTTCTGAATTTTTACGGTTCATTAAGCTTTTTCCTAATTTATCTAGCTGCACTTCAAAACATTTACTTCTCTATAATATACTGGTTCGCCATTATCTCAGTTTAGTTATTTTTATTTAACTGTTGATCTAATGCTATAGGTATATAGATAGGTGGATAGAAAGAAATGCATACAGACAGATGATTCATAGACAGAGAAGCAAGCAGCCAGAAAGCCATATAGTTAAACATTTACAATTAGGTAGAGAGATATAGATAAATAAATAGATACATTCAAGTGAAATGGGTAGAGAAATGGATGGGAGAGAAATGGATAGAAGAGCAACAGAGTGGCAGACAAATAGGTAGACAAAGATGGATAAATAAAGGATGGATAAATCAGCAGACATATGAATTTGTTCTCATGCAAATGAATAGAAAAATGAATTGAAAGACAGGCAGACAGAATTCATACACCAGATAGATAAATAGATTTTTCCCATAAACAAACAGATGCATAAAAGGCACACAGACAGCTAAAAGATGGATAGAAAGACGTATTAGTTCACATATAAATCCATGTATACATAACTAACTAGCTAGGCAAATAATTAGACAAAATGATAGAAGGAATTAAAAGTGAGATCAATAAAATTTAAAACACACAAAACCATAATAATTTCACTAAATATTTAAATTAAATCCTGCAGACACACATACACACACTACTTTTTCATTCCACAGGTCGATCATTTGCCTTTATATATCCTCCGGCAACTGGCCTTAGCACATCAATTATTTTATCATTCTCATCATAAAAATTTGCTCCACATCACAACTGGACTAATACTGCACCTCCAATAGTTCTCACACATAAATAATCCTACACATAATTCATTATCTAATCTTACGAAATATACTGCATATGTTGTTTAACCCTATCAAGTGCAAAGGTGATTTAGCAGGATTACTTTAACATTAATAATTAATTCAATATCGCTATTAAGTGCTTGTTTAATTTTGGAAAGAATTTAGAAGTTTCGAGTGAAAGTAAAGTACCTACAAAAGTATTACCTTACATCTTATCGATTTAACACAAAATTAACAAAGCAAGATTAAAAGATTTTCTTGAATTAATTATTCAAATATTTCGTGCTATACCTGTCTACTGAATTCTTCCTTTAGGAAATTTATTTACCTCCTTCCAGGTTCAAAATAAATAGCAGCTATTTAAATATTTAGCAACCACATAATTAATTATTTATAAATGCTGTATGAGTCGATTGCAGAAAATCTTCGTTAATTATAAATTTTTTAACATCTTTTATTTGATCTCATATAAGATGTATTTTCGTAGCAAATAACTAGAATAAAATACATTAAATTCATAAAATTGCAGCTTACAATTAATTAGAATCAATAAAACCTTTAATTTCGCTTAATGCTAAACAAGATTTTAAAATCCAGAGGTTTGAATTCTACTATATTTAATTTTTGTTGTAGACAAATCTCCTTTATAATTTATTTATTGTTGAAGAATTTCAGGCTATATCTGCGAAAACAAGCAATATGATTCAGACAACTAACTTTAAATGATGGTGATAAATACAATAAAATTAATATAAGAAGTTCGAATTCACAAAAGTGGTAAGTAAATAAAAAACATTTTTATTTACTTATCATTTCTTATTCTTCATGAAATTTTTTATATGTATCCCTGCTTTCTAACTTTCAAATTAAAGCCTTAAATAAACAATTCTGAAGCATAAAATATTTTTTAAAGGACTCGCAAATTAGATGTGTGACAAACTGCAAAATTCTCATCTCTTTGGGAAAAAATGCACATTATATTTTCATAAATTATGGGTATTTATTCATATACAGAAATTTCTTATGATGCTTATGATTTTCTAAATTTAAATGAAAAAGACTGCATTTTAAAGTTTTGAAGTGATTCGTCTTAAATGTTATAATAAATACTGTAATTCGATAACAATGTTCAAAAATGAAGCTTAAAAATTCAGAGGAGAAAAATTTTTAAAGAGTTTGGAAACGTCTGTAAAAGAAAAATCTGAAATAAAAATTTTAAAGAAGAATGTCTGATTGTCTGTTTTTTCAGGATTAGCACAGTCACTACCATAGCTATCGTCACCAAACTTTCTACCATTCTGTTCTGGGTCCTGGAAAAGGTCGACGTCTACTTTTTTCCAAACAAAAAGTAGCTGAAATCAGAGATATTAATTAAAAACTCTGAAAACGCTAATTTTCACTCTCATTTATCCAAATGGCAACAGTCTCGCCCGCTGGAGATAGAAATCTTCTTTATTTGGAAAACTGTTGCCACTACTCGCATTCCAATCCAAGAGTTTCTAAACAAAAAAATTTCTAATGAAACAAAATAGCATTTCGAAACATTAAATACATTATTCCCGAGTCCAAAAATTCGTGGGACGCCATTTCGACTGTTCCCATCTTCGTACGACTTTAATCAGTCGAGATATTACACTGGTGTGAAAAACTTAAGCAACAATGTAAATCTTTAGCAGATAGCCATGAAATTGCAAAAAAGGAGGTTTGGAGATCAGTTCAATGAACACGTAAGTCAGTAGAAACGTCATGCGATTTTGAGTTCGGTTATATGCTTAAAAACAGACCATTGCGCTACATTATATTTTACCGCTAGCATGAACATTTAAGGTCGCACACTGGCTTTATTTCCACTCTGCATCATATTGCGCCAGAAATTATGTGTGCCAGACATTATATGTGCCAGACATCAAATTAATTTCGCTCTCTGCCAGACATTCACATTGTGCCAGACATCAGGTCGATTCGATATTAAGATCACGTTTATGATAGCGAGCGCAGAAACATAGAGATTCCTATTGTTATATCACACTTGCCGCTACGCGGCCAGCCTTCGCCTGGGTTTTAAATGTACTGCAAAAATACATAAAGGGAACACCAAGCATTAAATTCAAAAACTGCGCAGAATTTTACTCTGAAGAACAACTTTATCAAAAAAACAAAAAATTAAAGAATCTGATAAGATTTCAGATTTTACATTACGCCCGAAGGGCGGGGTTTATCAGTTCAACAGCAATATCTCAAAATAATTTTAAAATGAGCATATCTTTAGAATTTCCGTACACAGTCTCACGCGCTGGAGAGAAAAATGTTTTTCCCTGCACAGTGTTGCCATCGCTCGCTTTGAAATCGCTGACTTTCTTTCAACAATCTTCTACGAAAAAATTATGAAAACGTAAATATAAATTGATGCAATTTTATTACTTTTCTCTCGAGAAACGTCCAGTATCCAAAACAAACATTAAACTAAAAATCTGCCTCATTTTTCAGGGTGGCAACAGTGCTGATATCAGCAGTAATGGCAACAATTATACATCAGCAATAATGAATGCGTGCCACTGTTGCTGATATAATGAGAGAGAATTATCGAAACGCGATTTCATCAAAAAACCTAAAATTAAAAAAACATAAAATTAAAAAAAAAAAAAAAAAAAACATTCGAATATTGAAAAATTCGCTTCGAGGTGCACTGGCTTTTGTCTAGATGCACCTATGCACCAAATTTCGTAGCCGAACGAAAGACACACACACACGCACAGACAGACAGACTCTTCCTTTTGTTATATGTAGAGATTTGTGCAGTATCATTGTCGTTTCTGAACTTTCAGTTTGATTTCGATTCTGAAATGAGATTTAAGACGCCAATCGCAAAAGTATTATTTAGCACCACGGGTTTTTAGAATTCTGTTTAATTCAGTTCTTAGGTTTTTCGAGAGGACAGTTTTAGCTGTGTTGGCAGATTTATGAAGTTTTCCTTGGCTCAACTGCAGACCATTTTCTTTTCATCTCACAAGCGCAAATAAAATGTTATTTTGCATAATATTTTTTTTTCAAAAATCAGAATTATTGTTTACGTTTTTAATTTAATTGTTTACGTTTAAGTGTTATGATTTTTCTTCAGTTCTCACGTTCAGTTCTGCAGTCACATTTGTACTCAGGTGTTTGCTTTGCTCAGCTGTAGGTCCTTTTGCTTTTACAGCTGGATAGATCAGTAGAAAATCTCCATAATCTCCCTTTCAAAATTACGTTTTCAGAATATGCCTAAGAAATATGCCTAAGAAAAGCACGGAAACTTATATTAATATTAAAATCAAAATGATATTTTGCTTGCGATCATTAAAATATATTGAGTCAGTAAGAGAACTAAATCTTTGACAGTGAATATTTTATTACCAATACGTTACCGTTACTCTGAAAGGAAAGATAAAATAAAATGTAAACTAGAAAGTGGTTATAACGTCCTGCCTTTAGGAATAAATAAAGCAAAAATAACCTAACATAAGGAACAAAGAATAAACGTATATAGGATGATATTATAGAATAAAGACTGCAGTAAGCAGAATGGGTTTCCTATTATAAAGAACACTGTAAGATTTTGGCAACACTCTAACATAAGGAACAAAGAATAAACGTATATAGGATGATATTATAGAATAAAGACTGCAGTAAGCAGAATGGGTTTCCTATTATAAAGAACACTGTAAGATTTTGGCAACACTTTTTTTCCTTAGGAAACGTGAATTTTCAGTCTCTAAGGTATTGAATTTTAAATATGCAAAGTCGGAATTTACTTTAAAAGTAGAGGAATATTTTAGTTAATTGTAAAAGCCTAAAATTCTTTATTTATTATTATTACTATTTTTATAATTCTCTAAACATTTTTTTAATTATGATGAATTACATGAACATTATTATAAAACACTTTATCATATCCACCGACACTAGCAAATGTCTATCAAGAAACCTTAAAATCATTCCATCATGTTCATTTCATTAAGTAACATGAAAGCAAAGGATGTCCAAAAAATAAGTTTACAGCGACTATTACTTCGACAACAAAGTTTGTTACAAAATAGCACACTAGATATTATGTTAGATGATATTAGATTCCAGAGACATATATTTCCACATAACAAAACTGATGATTGAGGTAGTTGTCTTCTATGAGATAAATTTTTCGATGCCACAGAATTGGGAATTCCTGAACTAACTTATGGTAAATAGATTATGTCCGCATTCTCCATCATCACTCAACGTCAAAAGTAAAACAAGATGGCTTAGCCTCAATTTTGTTCAATGTTTATGTCACTATAACTAAAATCGAGCTAAATGAATTAATTAGGAAAAGAACACTAAAGGAACAATTAAAAAAAGACGAAAGACCAAAAATATTTCTTCGTTATAATTATGACGTCTATAAAAAATTAAATCTGAAAGCAAAATCGGCGAATCTTTTTTCAAAACATATGTTTTTACAATTCCAATCAAAATGATTGTAAAGAGCACCATAGGACTAAAATTCTTGTAGTTATAGCCATTATTATGTCTAACAAGAATAACAATTCTCATATAATAAAAACGTAAAACCAAAATACCTCTAAAATTTTTCTCGCAGCATTTTAAAAGTAAATCTGTAAGATACTTACATAAACATAATACTACATTAAAAGAAATTTTATTATATTTTTGTAATCTTTTTAAATGCCGTTACTCATTTATTGCTCATGAAACTTAATAAAACTTCTCAATCATTATATCGCCTCAGAATTAACGAAAAACGTAATCTGCATAATAAGCAAACCATTTACTTTAGACCAAACATCTTCAGTCAAAAAATCAGGTTGTAGGAAAAAATGTCACCCGGAAAATAAGGAACGGAAAAAATGTCCCCGGAAAATAAGGAAACGGAAAATAAGTCGCAGTTCGTTTGCAATTGGAAATATAAGGCATGTTTAGAAAGATCGCCAAGCTGGGTGATAAAAGTTTTACCTCAACAACCGTAACTTCGGATTACCGGAAACATGTGCGAGTAGAAGGAAGAAGGTTTTTTAGCTGCTGTTTCTCCGTTAAGGTTAAAAATAGAGGGGTGTTTAGCGGGGGAGGCTTTTGCAATGGTAGACAATATGGAGGTAGGAAACTTTCTTCCTACCTCCATGGTAGACAGTGGGGGAAGGCGTCTGTTATTGTCAGGTCATTAGCAGCTGCTCTCCTCGCACCGCATGTAGTTATAGCCTTAAGCTTCGGTTTAGTGAAACACTAATTGACGCATAATAGAAAACGAATTCATCTGAGCTATGGTATAAGAAACAGTTGTAGATGCAATTTCAAATTACGGTTTGCGATAAGAATAGGAATAAATTTTTTAACTAATTAATTTTCACATATTTTTTTTCCTCATATGATTTTAATTAAAAGTAACGTATCTGCACAGGAAACAATTGTTTAATTTTGCACTTAAATTGAAAGCAAGAATATTACAGTTATTAAAAATCAAGAGGATTATTTCAAAATTATTAGTCCAAAGGGGCTTTGTTCCTGAGGGACTATAGTTTTTATTTTGCGTTTTTGCGTCGAATCACTCTGGATGTCTCACTTTTCAAACTGTTGCCACCAAATATTATTGCCCTGTACTTGAAGAAATTAAATAATGAAAAATCTGCATAAACTTATGTATGTTTCTCGCATTGTGATAAAACAACGGTATCTAGAGCCATATAATTTTGAATGACGCAATCCTACTGCAAATATGGGCAACTAAAAGCCCAAATTTGAAATTTGGAATTTTTTTTATTGTAGATTTCATATTTTGTAGAATTTTAACGAATTTTTGATTAACAAACTCAAGAATTTCAAAGCAAGCAATGGCAACGTTGTACAGAAAAAAAAAACATTTTTATCGCCAGCGCGTGAGACTGTGTATCGGAAATTCTAAAAATATGCTCAATTTAAAATAACTTTGCGATACTGCTCTTGAACTGAATTTTATAGTTTAAGTGAGAACATGATATTTAATAAATAAAGGTTGCAGAAACATTAGGATTTTTGGAAGCCGAAGAGATGAAAAATATGCAATGCCTTCGCCGGGAATCGAACCACAGTCTTCTGAAATTCCGGCTCAGTTTGCTGACCATTACACCACGAAGGCACGCTACGAAAGCAGGAAATATACCTTATAAGGTAACACACAAAAAGTTAAAAAAAAAAGCCCCTTTGGACGTAATTTAAA
>KK112494.1:1136-27798 GCA_000611955.2 Stegodyphus mimosarum
GAGATCTCGTTGCTCGGGAGGTCATATGCTAGCCTCATCAGATTTTTTACTGTGCTTCTAAATTTGACTGTTTTTGGTCTATTGTATACAGTTTAATATAAATTCATTCTTAAAGATTTTTTTATTTCGCAAACCTTAAAGCCATTAAGTTTTGTAAACTTAATTTTGCTTGAAATAAATTTGTGCTAATTAATTCTGAGACTTGATATCTTATTAAGATTTGCCTGAAGCTGTAAGTCTGGAACATCTAGGTAAAAGGCTGATAGGTGACCATGCATTTCTGGTTGCACAAGTTAGCTACGTATCCCTTCCCAAGTTTTATACGCTAGTGGTAGCACTGTTAAACATATAATTTAGCGTTCAGGTTTGACCTTCACTGACTGGTTTGACCTCCACTGACCCAGTTCAACCCCCTCCAAGCTTCCTTTCGTATTCTATATGTGCTTTCTTTCTTTCATCACCTTATTTACTTTCGTCAACTGCACTGAATGCTGCTTAGATATAAATGGGACAAGTTAATCTAACAGTGATATATGTGTAAGTTAAAGTATTTCCTTGCTATTCTCTTTGTTGGGAATTGGATAGTTTGTAATGTTACCCTTCTAAGCAAAACTTTCTACCGATAAATATATCCATTATGAAACTCTCTGATATCCTACTGAAATATGAGTCTTTACATTTTTATATCAATAAACATAAATTTTAGAGCACGAAACGTAAACTCTGCACAGTATAGAAATCTAAATGGCAACGCATTGCACGCTACATAATTAAAAAAAAATATGAGTACATATGTTCCTATTTCGCAAATTACAAGTACGTAATTCATTAAATCTCAATGAAACAGGTACAGTACTGCGAATGAAAGCATAAATATGTTAAAAGTAATAACTCGTATTCTTCCTATTACCTTTTATAACGCAGTTTTTAAACTAATAGACTTTAATCTATGAGTAATGGAATTCAGAGTAAAATCTGCTTTTGAAAAAATTTAATGGGGAATTAAAATTTAAAAATTCAAAGTGCGAGGGCTCTTTAATTACCTACAGAATTTCACGTTTACAAAATATATACATAAGTGCATCTTTAATATGAAAATTTGAATTCTATCTTTAGCTGCTATTTGATTTAAGATATGTTTTAAGCAAAGCATACTCGTTTATTCCTTTCATACACATTCCTTTACGGATGAAAAACTTGCACAATACTTGCAACTATACTTTCCGTTCGAATGCGGTCCACTTAAGAGATTGTGAACAGGAAAATTTTCAAGAAATAAAAGTAACGATACTGAAAATGATTCATCATCGTATTGTGAGCCATTATATCGTATCATAAACACTAGCAAATTCAACAGTAGTGGAGATAAAATGGGTAGAGAGTTGTTGAGCCGCAGACAATGACTCAGTAACACTTGATTAGTCACCTTATCATTAAAAGAAGAAGCGAGGAGAAAAAGTAACTGCAGCTAAGCTGCGGTGATCGAAATAAAGCCCACTATTATCATTAAGAAGACATTAATTTTCCGATTCATTCATCATCCAGCCATGACAATGATATCTAGAAGGGAGGTTCGGTTTATGATTTTTCATGAAATATTTTCGCCTTTCAAGCGCACAGATAATGGATAAAACTATTGATATGTTATTTTTTCCGAAGATTCGTGCTTATTAATTTATCGGAGGGAACCTGTCTTCTAATGAGGATTTAACTGCTATTTCTCGCTTTAGTACATGTTATCAAAGGAAAACTTGCTTCATACAAGAATTATTCTTCTTCCAACATTGGTTGTGACTGCATAAAAAGCTCCTCACCTTTAAGTATTTTTACGTCACCAATGAGTGGCTTAACATTTGCAGATATTCGTGTTTTCCGCAATACGAACAATGGAGAATTAATTAATCGTTCACCTTTCTAAAAATATCGTGTCAAAAAAGGAAAATTTTGCTGATGAGAAGAAAGAACACTGTTGTGTAAATGAATAACAGTAACGAGCTACGAGTATGGGTTTACCACGTAAAGATGACTTTTGCAAAAATCAGTTTAATATTTCAATTAATTTTCACGAACTAAATAAATGGTTTAGAAATTTCCCATTTTCAGTGTAAGTGTCAAATGATCTATGTAAAATGTAATAAAAGCGAACAGCAAGCAAAATTTTAGTTACACATTTATAGTATGCAAAACACTTATGCAATTCAAAATAAGCTACGCGAAATCTATAAAATATCATGACAAGTTAAAAAATTTCGAACTGTATTCTGTTTGGCTTTCACCATTATTCAAAACATGCTTTTAAAACTACAGACATTGACATGAAATATTCATAATGCAAAATTAAGCGAAATTAGATGTTATGACTGAGAAAAATGCCAAAATTATTATCTAAAAATAATTCACACAGTTAAAACAAGAATTAAATCTAATAATGGTAGTAATTTTAGCTATTAGTTATTATTATTATATGACTTGGAAGCAATTTATTAACTTGCCGGCTTATAAAGGAATCTATTCTATGGGTTCCAGTTCCTTAACTAGTTTTCGCTCAAGTTAAGTAAGGTCACTTTGTAGCGACATTAGGTCATTTCGAAAGAAGGAAAGATGAAAAATGAGCAACGCCTTCGCCGGGAAACGAACCACGGAACTCTCGGTTACGTGGTCAGCGCGACCACTACGCTACGAAGGCATGGGAAGAAGGCAGGAGAAGTACCTTATAACTTTTCTGAAGGCAACGCTGCACTAAACACTTATTTACATTAAGTATATATTACATAGAAAGGTTAGTATATAGAAAGTTTAGAGTGCATTTAATAAGTTAAACATACATTGTACAGAAAGCTTCTAAGGTCATTAACATTTATATTGAACTTAACAAAAATTTCAAAGGTCTACCTATTCATAGATTAATGTCTCATGACTGCGACGCCATAATGCGTAAGAAACGGGTGTTGAATAATTTGAGATGTTAAAATGTCGAAACGATTTTTGTGTAAAATATGGCTGCACAAAACTTTTAAGGTAATAAATTTTGTGTTTAGGTTTCACTTTTACTTTAAAATTTTAAATAAAATGCTTGTTAATGTTCTTAGTCAGAAATTTCCGTACAAGTTTAAAGTCATGAGATAACGTTTTTGGAAGCAGAAGTGTTTCTTACTGATGCTTGTAAAGGATCGTGCCGCAATTAGTGCAGCTAGAGCGTTTGCACATCAGATAAATATTTAATTTTTTAAAGAAAACCGTTCACTGTAAACTTCTCTTGTAAAAATTAAATATGCAAATAAAAACATTGTATTTCACAATACTCAAATATAGAGTTACAGCTGAATTATATTTGCTGTAAAGATACTAATATTAAGTAATATATGCACTTAAGCTGATTTATTGTTACCTTAAATGTTAATGGCATACTATAACTTTGTTTGAGAGAAATTTCCGTTTTTCTGGTTATCAGCTTTTATCAGCAGCTCAGCTAGAAAATAACCGTTCTTCTGGTAAATAGCTGATGCACAAGCTAGCCAAAAGCAAATGCTCCAATGATAAATCACCAAGCTAAAATTCACATTCTTAACTAATTAAAATGTTAAATTGAACACCACAATTTTTAATGATACTTTTCGTCTTGTTAAAAATTAAATGCCTTATTAAAGTTGTAACGTATATTTTAATTTTATAACAGTTTTTTTAATTTAAGTAACATTTTCTATTTTGCCTCGTTTAAACTTACAGCTCCCTACCAGAATGAGTGTTTAGAATCGCGTTGAATGCAAATGAGGAAGAAATAGTATTAAAGGAAAGTTCTAACTTACTTCGTGAGAGAGAGCTAGGAATAATGAGTAGCGAGAGCTTCCCTTTGGTCTATGACTCTCTAACTGCTGTTACGCTCCGCCGTATATTACGTGCCTTTTGATAGTTCGCCGGCTAGTTCAAAAATGAGGGTCAACTACGTTAGATTTGTGTTAGCTTCGGCTAAATTTCTTAGTTAGTGATAATTCTTATTTCTCACTTTTGAGCTGAAGCCCGAGTGGAGGCTTTGTTGTAAGCCCGAAGAAAGGGGCCGACTGTTCATCTTAATTTTGATTGAATAAAGGGTAATTAACCCTTCTTGAGTTTACGATTCCTGTTATTTCGAACTAAGCGATAATTCGCTTAACAGTTCCTCGACATTTAAATTAGCAGAATTAAAGTGAGGAACTCCACAAAGTCAGAGACCATTTTAATGATAATGCTCTTCTTCATGACGCGGAGTAGATGTTTATGTCTTTTTTATAAGAAAATAATTGAGATAAATATTAAATAAAAAATTTTTAATTAATCATTTTAACAGATATTAACTGCTATTGACAAAAGATACCAAATTAATAAATTGAAGACGCTAAGTTTGTGAAGCACAATAGAATTTAGGGATTCTTCATCATTCACATCAAAAGGATTAAAATGATCAAATTATTCTAATGCAGCAGAAATTGATAACTTTTAAACATATTTAATTTAATCATTCTTCCTCATTAGTGACATTTGTAACGTTTTTGTATCTGATCTTAAAATGACAAAAGAAAAGGAAAAACGTTTTCTTTCCTTTTTTCATTTAAGAGGAGATAAAAGAAACGTGACATAAGAAGGAATAAAGCGAAATAATTTTATCAAGTGTCTATGACACGTGCTATATTTATATGCTGTTGTTTTTTAAATTAATATTATTAAATTATAAATCCTATTTGATATGTATATTTTGGTTAAAAGTGCCCTAGTACAAGCCAAAATAAAAAGCCAATTAATGCAGATATTTTTAAAGGCTTAGAGAATACTATATTATAATACATGAAAGCTATTCTACCCTATTTCAAAATGATGTTTAATTTATAACAAACAGGTTTCCATAATTAGTAAAATTCCCATCAGCGGCGCAACTGTTGTTGGAATGCTCATAAGTTTATCATCTGCATCTAAGGTAATGCACAATTACAAGTGGAATTTTGTAAGCTTCCATGAATTTATCAAATCACCATATACCCATTGGAATAAATTTCTGTTGTTGCCTCGAGAGAACTGATTGAGTATACCTATGATGCTCCAAGAAATGAGTTAGGATCATCCGTAACTGTCATGGATAGAATGGACTTTAATAACTTTACAACGATGATTATGGTATGCCTGAAAGTTAGAAGCTAAGCAAGACAGTCTAACCATCTTTTATTAAGTCATTCGGTAACTATTTATAACGCATTAAGCTCATCGTATAACTTAAAATGCAATGAAGTTTATGTTTAATACAAGTAAGTTATTTGCTAAAGTTCGAAACAAGAAAAATATCGGTTAAACATATAAAGCATTTACTTTGTTAGTGGTGAACGTAATAAGACTGGTATGCAGGGCCTAAAATAAAATTAAACAATGAATTAAATATAAATACCATAAAATACAATCCTACAATAGAAAGAATTTTGTATGGAGTTTTCGCTTTTTCCTCAGATTGGATACTTTTTGTTCACAAATTATTTTAAAGACCTCTTATTTATTTTAATTTTAAGTAATTTCCTTCTAAAATAAATTAGTTATGTTTCCTCAAAATTTTGACTATAAACTTGACTCTAAAACTTATAATCTCTGATCTGAAATAATTACTATTGACTTACAAAATTTTTTTTAGCAGTTTTGTGTTTTCATTGGTTCAGAAACTTATTTAAAATATTTATTTTCCCTATTGCTGCTAATTTACTAATCGTTTTTCTGATTTCGAGAATTCTTACATTATACTGTTTATTTTTAAAGCATTATTTGTTTCAACGTCACGTTGGAGCAGATTAATTAAAATTAAAAAAATAAAATTTTTTATTTTATACTTCATTGCATTCGTTTTAAATAACAGTTTTTTGATGCCCTTAAGTTATTATTTTAAATTAGTTTAATTTAAAAATTTTTTTGGCGCTTTCTTTTAAATTATATCAGAAATTTATATCCATCCAGATATAATTCAGAAACGTGGCTCTGTTGAAAATTCTTTCGCTGCTCCTAAAAAAAGGCCAGTGAGTTTCCAGCAATTTGTTATATCATTCTGTTTATGTTATTTTACTGACTTTCCTTGTTTCTCTTTCAGTTTTGATGTAAGTTCTTCCTATTCGACTGTTAAAGCCAATTTTGGTTTAATAACTATACTCAATTATATATATATATATATATCCTGCGCTATAACTGCAGGATTAAAGCAAAATAAACTTAAAGCATCTAAAGCTAAAGTTGCAATTATTAATATTGTTAAGAAATTGTCTTGCTTTGATTCCAGTTTAATATTACACACACATACATATCTCTCTCTCTATACATATGTGTATATATATATATATTTATGTATACATGAGCATGTATTTATTTTACATACATATATATATATATATAGATATATATATTTAATAAAAGTCAGACAGGATTAACCTGGTGAAAGTTTCTCCAATGATTTTCGAACTCTGCTGGTTCAAACACCAGTGAATCATCAAATTAGTTTCCGGGTTAAAAAAAAGTGAAAGTGATTTAACGGCAATGTCAAAAATGCTTTGAGAATCATGGAGTATCTGCAAACTGAAAAACTGAAGAGAAGGAAGTGTTTCGCATCAAGGTCATTTGATCAGTGTCGCAACGTAGTGAAATATGCTGAATGATTCTTGCTCGCTTCGAATATTCGCAATGTTTACGCATTTCCGATCATAGCGTAAAAGTAAATTAAATCATCCAAAGTTCTTTGAAGGTCAACAGCCTTTATCATTGAAATACGAAATAGTGTTTTATGCTCTTGTGCTCTCATTCAAAGAATGGAATATCATCAAAAGTCATCAAAGATGTTGAAATGCTACTAAACTTCAAGTTAACGAAGTCAAAGTTTTTAATTGAGTAAATTACGTTTTAAAATAACTTTGCATTATAAGTAATTTTGTAGTTATAAGTAATTGTGTTGTTTTATGATTTATTGATGGTAATATTTGCTTAAATCATTTTAAGATGAAAGTTAATAATTTAAAATTTTATGATTTATTCATAATGTATTTTCGTATATTTGAATTAAGAAAACTGAATTTGATAAAAATTATGTAAAGAATTTTGAGGATTTTACTTAGGGAAGGTTCCTAATACGATTAATATTTTTGTTCTCTTGTTTAAATGTCTCTGAATTTACATTTTTGAATTTTTGCTGGAATTATTGTTTGAAAATTTTAAATTGTAGGAATTTCTTTAAAATTTTCCAGATAAACGTTGAAGGCTCTCCAAGAAACGGAGGCCTTTTCTGCAGTAACTGCCAATTTGGCAATCGTTCGGCCACTGGTGAAGAATAAACACCAGTTCGCTTAATTGGATTAGCCAATATGATGGATATGTTAGTATTTAGGGAAAGTTGTAGGGTCTTCAGCTTTTGTAAAGAATGAGTAAACTTTAAACATCTTAATAATAGTGAAAAGTTTGAAATTTGTTGTGTTTATGAATGATGTATACAAAATTTTCATATTTTAAAATGCCTTCCCTAAATTATAATTACGGATTCTAAAAAATCATACATTTTATACAATTTTAAAATAAAATTTTTCTTTTCTTTCTTTCTTCTTATTGTAGGGTAATATCTAATTATATTTTTGCAAAATTTAAAAGACTTTAACTTGATTATACAAGTTATTTGTCTTAAATTTCAGTTTTAATTCTATATATTTTTCATTTTTATTAATTAATATGACAGATTTTTGAGACAAAAACTGAAACTTGTACAGTGCCCAAAATCAGTTACCTTTTCTAAGGAACGGAGGTTTTTTGGTATATTGTACTTAAGAATCCCCCATCCATCAGCTAGCTTGTACGCGGATTTTGTTGGAGAGGACATGCCAAATTAATAGTCAAAGTATTGTATTATTTAGGTATTGCAGCATATTATTCTGTTTTTATATTGAATTTGCTGTTGTATTAGGTATGTGTATCTACAATAAGATGAACTTATTTAATTAATCATAAACTGAGTATTGTATTTCTACATGAAAGTTGGCAGTTCAATCGGTATTATAATGGAAATATTTTCGTCAACAAAAGTTGGAAAGACTTTTATTTGAACATTTACTTTGCGGAAACATTAGAACATTGTGGATCTATTTTCGTCAAGAATTTTATAAAAATTTTTCTTTGGGCATTTTAACAATTTGAGGACTTTAAAAATTATAATTGTGTTAATTAATTATTTAGTCTTATTTAGAAATTACATTGTTGTTACAATAATTGTAAATTAGTTGTTTAAGTATTACATAATCTATGCATGAGAAAGGTTATAAATAATGACGGGACATAGGAAAACCTGCATGCTATGTCCTTGATGCTTCCTCATGATGAAGTCTTTTCTCATATGATGAACTTCCTCTTCCGACTCTAATTTGCTAATGCTTTTTCTCCATCCGCTCTCCGAACCTTTCTTTTGAAAGGGGATGTGTAAGATATAACAAAATACGATAGCTCCTTTAAAAATAATTGGTGATCTCAAAATTAACTATTCCAGATTTGGTGTTCTCCCAAATTCGAGATCTTTCCATGTTACGTAACTTTTAATGTAGATACCTCTTGTCCAATCAAAATAATTGTAAACCAAAACATTTTTAACTCGGAACTGAAACTTTTGACTCCCTCCCTTCTTCCTTTGAATTGCAGCGTTCTTCTCGCTTACGCTTTCCTCCTGGAAAGACGTTCCTCATTCACGCTGGTGCTTACTGGCATAAGATGACGTCGCACTTTAAAACCCGTGTACATGGAAATTATTGTATTCAACTATGATTAAAAAATATCTCGTCTGCAAAAGGATGATTTGATACGGGTAAAAATAAAGATTACGATACTTCAAGCTCAGTTAGTTCAATGCGTCATCATAGCTTTTACCTTCAGCCACTACTGTGTTCTCAGCCACGACGAATATCGAAAGCTGCTAAGAAGTACCTGATTCCTTCTTTTACGCTTTAAAACATTACACCCACTCACACATACGCACATATATATATGTAAGACATAACAAAATACTATGGCTGCGTTAAGAAATTATTGGCGACTTCAAAATTGACTATTCTAAATTTTATGTTCTCCCCCTAAGTTCATCTGTTCTCCCAAATTCAAAACCTTTCCTTGTTAGATAACATAAAGTTGTTGGTAAAGAGAACCAAAAATTAACCAATCACAGCTTAGCTGTACGTATGCATCTGCCTAGTATAAATATTACTTCGCGAGCAATTACGTCACTTCTTCTGAGCTTCTGCCATGCGAAATCTCTGCGCTACTATGCTCTATTGATCTTTACATTAAAACCCGTGTACATAATTATTATTGTTACTAACTACGATCTAGAACTATTTTGTCTACAAAAAGCTGATTCAAGGTGCATTATCATAGAATTACTTGCGGTGATAGCTTCCCAATGGGTATCAATGATAAAGTGACTGGGAAAATTAAAAAGTGATTAACTCTGCTGCATATCTACTGCCTGGTGTTTCATCTGCGTCTTCACTAAGGTATATCCAGGTCGTCTAAAGCGGAAAGAATTCATCTAACGTGTGGAGTGAAAAAAAAAGCCCTAGTAACAACGTCTGCTAAGGATTTTTAAATTGTGTGCTTGCGCGTATTATCAAAAATTCAAATATGGTGTTTAAATTTTCTTTTCAAGGTGTTTCTGTGTTTTTAAAGAAAAAATGTGCTTCATTGTGCAAAGTCTTCAGAAAAAGTGTGATTCAGTGGTGATTAGTTCAAATTCTTTACAAAGTTAAAAAGAATTCGCACTGGTGTGTTTTAATTTTCGGCAAGAAGTAAAAAATTAACAATGGAAACCAGATCTCAAGCAAAAACGGCTTCAGAAAAGGTTTCTGTGAGCATGGACAAATTTCAGTGTGCCGTGTTTAAAAATCAGAGTGTTGATATTCCTATATATAAATATATTTTATTCTTTGAAAAGAAATGTGAAAGTAAGAGTATTAGTGGAAAAGAAAAACCACTATTGTTTTCAGAATGTTTGCGTGGTGAGTCTCTAGAATTTTATGCTCGCGAATATGTTGATTTGGATTGGCAAATTCTTAAAGATAAATTTCTCACCTATTTTTCAAGTACAGAGACTGTAACATTTAATGATTTCGTGGCTATCACTTATACTAAGTTTAATGATATTAATAAATATTTCCGACAAGTGTTGAGATTTGCATCTAGTCTAAAATTAAACGACAAAATTTTAATAGAAGCTTTAAATCAGGCAATGACAGAGCAACAGAGGTTGCTGCTAACTGTGCAGAATATCACGTATTCGCAGGAGTGGATATCTTTAGGACGTAGACTTTTTCCTACCTCAAGTTCACTGGAAGAAATAAGTACTAATACACCAAAATTTTCAACAAAATTTGTATCAACTTAGATGCCCTACTTCGAGACAATTCTATCCTAGGAAGTATGTACTTCAAAATCAGGCCTGGAGGAATTTTCAGCCACGACAAGGGGCCTATCCTTATCAACCATTCCCTTCTTTAAGCTATTATAATGAATCTTCTCAAAAACTTTTACCTAAAAAGTGAAAGTATTTAAAGTAAATGTTCAAGTGAGCCAACAAAATTTACCTGCTATAATTCGTACAGGGTCCCAAGTTAATGCAGTCTCACAAAATCTCATAAATTGTATTGAAGCACAAATTGAAATTATTGAGGATAACCCTAGAACTAATCTATACCAGAACGTCTTTCAGTAATCAAATTAGTTAAAATGCCATGTAAATTAGGTAGACTTACTAATAATATAGCATTTTATGCTGTGAATTCTTGTCTGACATATTTATTATTATCATCAGCTTGTGTTTCTTTATTTAAATTGCAATTGAATTTTAATAATTATGAAGTATATCAATTTAAAAGTATAATAAGTAAAGGTATTCAGTTAGATAATTTTTTTAAAAATAATTTTGTATGTTAAGTAGTGTAAGTACTAAGAAAGTTGATTATTATTCTAAAAATAGAGAAACTGCTGTAATCAGTTTCAACAATTGATCATCAGCAAACTATAATCATAATAAAATAAATATAATAAAGTAACTGTAATCATGCATTTGCTAAAAACAAATATGATATGGGTTGTATCAATATTGAACCTCCACGAGTAGTTTAAACTTCAGAATTACCTATAGCCTATAGACCATACACAGCCTCACCTAAAGATAATAGAGAAATTAAGATACAAATAGATGAATTGTTAAATGCAGGAGTAGAGTCCACTTGTCTAACATTTGTGTGAAACCTGGAAGTGTAGTAACTGCGCAGAAGAAGGGTTAAATGTACCCTTTATTACACTCTTTAGAAATTTACAATGCGTTAACTAACTCCACGCTAAGAAACTACGCCTCTGCTTGGGCGGTAACTGAAATAAAAAAACTAACTAAAGATTTGAAGATATTAGAAAGTAGTAGAACTACGTTACAGGGCTCAGACTATTCTGTTTCCTAACAGAGCGTTGAAAAATCTAGTGGCAGCAAAGTAATAGCTGTTACGCCACGTTTAACCAACAATAAATGCTAAGCAGAAGCTCACGCTACATCAAGGGCAGAGGTTGCCCACACTGTCTAACTTTCCCTTCTAGAACTTAGTATTTAACCTTTTTTTCCTCAAGGTAGAAATTTGGATTACTTCACGTGCGCTACCAAATTTAAGTATTCTGGCATTGACAATTAGGGGAAATGAAGGCTTATAGGAAAGTAACGTAAAATTAAATTTAACTGGTTATTTAAAATAAATATAAATCCCTAAGCAGGTATAATTAAACCTTTATTCAGTTCTTATGCTGCAACTGCAACTTTAGCTTACAAAAGAGATGAAAACTCCAAAACGAGATTGTGTATTGACTATCGGAAACTTAACCAAATTACTAAAACAGAGTCTGAACCTGTACCTAGATTAGATGGTGTATTATATTAATTAAACGAACGCAAAAATCCTTTCCACATTAGACTTAGCATCTGGTTATTGGCATGTAAAATTAAATGAAAAAGATACTAAAAAATTAGCATTTACCACAAATTTCTGCCTTTATGAATTCAATAGATTACCTTTTGGTTGGAAAAATTCCACAGCTGTTTTCCAAAGAGCCGTTAGACAAACTTTTAACAAATATTAGATTCAGTTGACCTTAAATAATTTTAATGGTATTATAGTATTTCTCCCAAATTTTGATGAACATCTTGAACATCTTCAGATAATATTTGACATATGTGAAAAAGAGAATATAAAATTAACACAATCTAAGTGTAACTTTGCTAAAGAAAAGATAAATTTTCTAGGATATGAAGTTCAAGCAGGAAAATATCAGCCCAGTAATGCAAATATTGAAGTCATTAAAAAATTACAACCCTCTTAAAATGTTAAAGAAGCACAAAGCATTTTAGGAAGCATAAATGTATACCATAAATTTATTCAAAATTATGCAAAAATTAGAGTGTCTTTAACAAATTCACTTAAAAAAGATGCTCCCTATAAATGGACAACTGAATGTCAAGTAGCTTTCCAAAAATTTAAAGCTGCATTAATTGCAGGACTCATTCTAACTTCATTTAATCCAAAATATCCTTGTCATGTATTTGTAGATGCATCTATAGAATATGTTGTTGCAGTTTTCAAACAAGAGCACCCAGACGGTTACCTACATTTAATTGCTTTTCATTATAGATCAGTTAAGGTCTTATAAACAAAATTATGCCATTACTGAATTAGAGTGTTTAGCTTTTATTTGATGCTATAGATAAATTTTATTATTATTTACATGGTAATCATTTTACTATTCATACTGATCATGCTGCTTTAGTTTGGCTAATAACATTAAACATCCTAGAGGTAGGTTATTTAGATGGTATTTAAAATTATCTATATATGATTTTGATATAAAATATAGAAAAGGTTCTATTAATGTTGAAGCTGATATATTAATTAGAAATCTTATTTGTCAACATTTGAGTTTGCAAGTTAATTTATTATCATTAGAAGAAATTAAAGAGCATCAAAAGTTAGATAATGTATATAATGCTAAGTATAAGAAAATAAGTAATGTGTTAACTATTAAAAACAAGGGTTATACAAAATTGTAATACCAATATCTCTTCGTACTAAATTACTTGAAAAAGCTCATATTCAATTTGGTCATATTGGTGCGGCCTCGATGCTAACTTTATTATCTCCTCAATACTATTGGTCAGGAATTGTTCAAGATAGTAGAAATTATTGTAAACATTGTGAAGTATGTCAATTTAATAAAAAAAGTAAAGAAAAGAGATTTGGTCTTATGCAAGATCTACCATCTGTTACTGAACCTTTTGAATTGTTGTCTGTTCATACTGTTGGTTGTTTAAACTATTATAATTCTACTAAGAAATATATTCACGTTATTATTGATCATGCTACTTGTTATATATAGATTTTTGCTTCTAAAAGTGTAACTGCAGATACTTACATAAATTGTTAAAGACAAATTTTTCTCATTCAACTACAAAAGCAAATTTTAAGTGATAGAAATGCTTTTTCTTCAAAATTTAAGCACTTTTAAGAAATCATAATGTAAAACAATTATTAACTACAGCTAACAGAACTTAAATTAATGGTAAAGTAGAACGAATTAATCAAACAATTATAACTAGGCTAAAATGTAAATAAATTCTTGTCAGGGTAATACTGCATGGACAAAATTGTTACCTCAGGTTACTGAAGAATATAATAACTAATGCACCACATTCTGTAACAAAATTCTCACCATCTTATTTCATGCATGGAAAATTACGTTATGATCCTCTACGTAAAAATTAAGAAACATATCCATCAATTGAAGAAGCTAGCAAAATTGTCCAAAAAAGGTCTGATGATTATCACAATGTAAATAAAGAAAGATACGACGCCCATTATAAACCCAGTAATTTTAAAATAGGTGATTTAGTAATGTGGGAAGAATTTTAATATACTAATACCCGTACACTTTCTCTTCCTTTTTCAGGCCCTTAGAAAATTTTAAAACAATATTCTGAAGTTACTTTAGATAAGTCAAATCTTCTTACAAAAAAGAAATCAGAAATTATTCATTCAACCAAACTCAGACCTTTTAATCCAGCTAGTGAATTTAAATTTACTGTTAGAAATAGTAGAATCCCTGTTTCTATGCAAAATTAATTTATTTAATTTTCCAAATTCTGCATCAAATCTTCTTTTCCCTATTATGACCTTTTAAAACCTGTTAAAGACTTTAAAACCTAATTATGACAATTTATTTTTCCTGATTTTGCCTTTTCCCAGTCTGGATCTTTTCTTATCCTGCCTTTGCAAGACTTTAACTTGATTATACGAGTTAGTTGTCTTAAATTTTAGTCTTAATTTCGTATAAGTTTGTATTTTTATTAATTAATATGAAACAGTTTTGAAAGAAAAACCTTGATAATTGTGTGCAATGCCAAAAACCATTTACCTTTTTCTAAGGAAGGGAAATTTTTTGATGTATTGTACTTAAGCATCTCCCAACCATCAGCAAACAGGTACGCTGACTTTTTTTGGAGAGGAGATGCCAAATAATCGTCAAAGTATCATTGTGTTATTTAGTATTGCATTATTTCATTATATTTTTGTATTGAAATTTTCTATTATATTAAATATATCAAATATCCACAATAAGGAAAACTTATTCAATTAATCATAAATTGTGTGTTATATCTTCCAATTTTCATCAAGAAAATTTGAAGGACATTTCATTGAACATTTACTTTGTGGAACTATTTTAGTTAAGAAAATGTACAAAAATATTTATTGGACAATGTTTCAAGAACTTGAGGACTTTAAAAAATATATTTGTGTTAATTTATTATTTAATTTTATTAAGAGATTATATTGTTGTTGTAGCAGTTATAAATTATGTCTAAATATTTCATAATCTATATATGAGAAAGTTTATGAAGAATGATGGAGCAAACCTGCAGGCCATATCCTTGATGCTTCTTCATTTCTTTCCTCATATGAACTTTCTCTTGCTTCGATAATACACTAATGCTTTTTTCTCCCAAAATGCCCTTCCAAGAATCCTTTTGAGGGAGGGGGTATGTAAGATATAAGAAAATACGATGGCTGTGTTAAGAAATGATTGGGGATTTTAAAATTGACTATTCTAAATTTTATGTTCTCCCCCTAAGTTCCTCTGTTCTCCCAAATTCGGGAACTTTCCATGTTACATAACACTGCTGGGTAAAGAGAACTAAAACATAACCAATCGCAGCTTAGCTGCCCATATGCACCTGCCTACACTGACTACCAATAAGTATTTGTACACCTATGCAAATGACGATATCTGCAGTTCTAAGGTACGTCACGGACTCGGCCGGTATATATTGTGTAGGAAACAGCATCGGCTTTAGTCGCATGCAAGATACCTCGCAGTTCGGAGCCCTTTGATTTCGAGAAAGGTATAACTATCGGGTATCACAAATGTGGCCGATCCTTAAGGGACATATCTAGCCATCTGAAATACCCAAAATCGACAGTGGCCTATGTGATTAAGAAGTGGAAGCTGAGCGGTGATTGTCGGAATGTGCCCCGAGTCGGCAGACCAATGAAACTGGGAGATAGAGACCGACGAGTGGTGTCCCGAGAAATTCGAAAGAACCGCACCCAACCGATGGCCCTCATCCGCGAGGAGTTTCAACAGGCATCCGGGAGTATTGTTTCAATGAATACCATCCGTAAGGAAGCACATCTGCTTGGTTTTCATGGTCGTGCTGCTGCCCATAAGCCTTTGATCACAAAGTCCAACCGCGCTGCTCGGTTAATGTGGTCCAAAGCACATCGAAATTGAACCGTAGATCAGTGGAAACGGGTTCTTTGGAGTGACGAATCAAGGTTCACCCTTTACCGTTCGGATGACAGGGTCTGGGTCTGGCGTCTACCTAGAGAACGTCTCCTGCCAGAATGCATTGTGACAACAGTCAAGTTCGGCGGAGGTGGAATTATGGTCTGGGGGTGTTTCTACTGGTATGGGCTGGGACCCTTGGTTTCCATTCATGGTAAGCTCAACTCCGATGCCTACTGCACTATTTTGGATGACAATGTGCTTCTTACGTTGTGGCAGTTTTACGGGTTGGACCGTTTTTACGGGTTTTACGGGTTACAGGATGACAATGCCTGTTGTCATGTTTCGACGTTAACCAAGGCTTGGTATGGTGCCAATGGAGTTCATCGAATGGACTGGCCTGCCCAGAGTCCAGACCTGAACCCTATCGAGAACCTCTGGGACGAGTTGCATCGCCGAATTCAGGGGTGCACTACCCGTGCAAAATCGGTGAAGGAACTTCAGTGTCTTCTTCAAGCCGAGTGGAAGAATATACCACTAGGTGCCATACAAAGACTTGTGGAAAATATGCCCCGGAGGGTCCACGCTGTAATTACCTCTCGTGGAGTCTCTACCAACTAATGATTTTGAATAAAGTTAGTTTTTCTTTTCTATCACAGGTGTCCAAATACTTATTGGTAGTCAGTGTAGTATAAATACTACTTCGCGAGCAATTACGACACTTCTTCTTCTGATCTTCTCCTGCCATGCGAGATCTCTACGCTGCTATGCTCTGTTGCTCTTTACCTTAAAAACCGTGCACATAATTATTATTTTTGCTAACTACGATCTAGAAATTGTCTACAAAAAGCTGAGTTAATTTGCATTATCAAATTATGTTTAAATTATTATAAAATTATGTTTCCAAACGATCACGTCTGGAAGTTTTTGGTTCATTCATCCATCTTTCTAACTACGCAGTAAAGGCTCTTCGATACACACACACACACACACACACACACACACACACACACACACACACACACACACACACACACGCGCGCGCGCGCGCATTTATATATATATACAGAAGGACAGATAGTAAATTTTGTATATACACCCACACATACACTACAACATATCTTTGTAAAATAAAATGATGCTTAATATTTGTCATGATAAACCAAATAAATCAACGCCAGTTTCTCATTAGCATCTTTAGCCATCAACTGTTGACTAATTTCTGCCTCTCCGGTGAAAGTTATTTCACAAACAATTATTTTTCTTTATGCATTTTTTGGGGTAAATTTTCTTATGGGATATTTGCAAATTTTTATATTTATTTTGATCGTGTGTGTTTAACATTTTATTTACCCTTGCTTTGTTTCCAATTGTTAGTTTTGTAGCCCAAAAGAATTTTTAACGTGTTTCAAAATTTCTTCCTGTATGATCGAAGAAAATACTTTTATGAAATTTCAATGTTATTTCATTTCATTTTACAGCGCCATTTTTAAAGACTGATTTATTCTACTTTATTTGTTAATTTATGTTTGTATAGTAAATTTCAAGATAAATTTTTATGTTTTATGCTTGAGAAGCCTAAAGCATGGGATAAAACAGAAAAAAAATTAAAAATGGAGATTGCAGTTAATACAAAAAAGAGGGAAAGTTTAATTAAAATTGTAGCGCTTTGTCACGCAGGAGACTACTCTTTCAAGCGATCAACTGCTCTTCGAAATTTATTGTTAGAAGAATTTAAAAAATTTGAATAATAATTTAAAGCATTTCAAACGCCAATAACTGAATGCAAAAACTAAAATTCCTTCCAGAAAAAACATGCTTTATAAAATAGAGAACGAAAGAACAAAATCAATAAAAAAGGCCAGATGTTGGCAGAAAAATGAACTTTATTTGAAGCAAAACATAAGCATTTTTTAAAAAATTCTTACTTAAAATAGATCAAAGAATTTGATTTAATTATGGAAATTATAAAACCTGCTCATGGCGAAGTAGTAGATGAGAGAAGAGTGATGCTATACAAAATTTATTAAAATTCGTCAAGAAATAATTCAGAAAAACGATTGATGATGTGATCTTTCAAATTTTTGTATAAATTTCAGTCTCCCCTTTTTAATGGTTTTTCTGTTTCTTTATTGCATCTTTTGCTTTCTAGAGTTGCCAAATATGAAAGATAGAAATTATTTTGTAAAAATTTGCTAATTTTCTTACATTATTCGTTGTAGCAATTTGCGCATAAATAATCGAAATGTTTTAACTTTGAATTTTCATTTCTAATACCTATACATGCATCTACAAAAATAAGTTACGGTTTTTTACTCTTCAGTTATGGTTCTGATTTAAATATCGACACTAGATTTAATTTCTAAGTATAATAAGCAGGTGGGTAATTTATTATAACAAAGCAAGTACTATAGATTTATTTCATCTATAGTCTAGTGATGCATGATTTTCTAAGAAAAATTAGCTGTTGTTTGTTGTATACCAAGGATGTCAAACACGCGGCCCGCGGGGCGCATGCGGCCCACAACAAATATTTTTGCGGCCCGGCCAATATATCGGCAAATAATAATATATAATAATAAAATAACATATCGACGAAGAAAAACATGAAATGTTTACTGCTAAGTAATTAACGATAATTTATTCAATGTTGTTAGATTAGTCACAGCGAGCTGACAGACACACTACTTAAATTACAAATGCGTGTGAGTAGCTTGCGTTCAGCTACCTTCGGCTTTTGGGGGACACGTGCACTCAGAACTTGTACGCACCCCCCGATAGCCGAATGTGGCCGAACTCATGGTCTCAGTTTTCCAATCATAGTTTTGTACGATATATTGGTGCATGCACTTTGCTTTATTATTAATTATTACTTAATTCATATTGTTACGGATTTCATAGTTATTTATTTAGTTAGTTTTTTTATTTAGAATTGTAATGAGATTTGCTTCATGTTGCCTTAGCAACTTAGACGATTTTTGAAAAGACAGTTGCGTTGGAAGGTTAAAAATAGAACAGCGCGTGCATTAAATACCTAATAAATAAATATCTCGTAATTGCTGTTGCCATCCACAAAAATCCAGATATTTATAGATGTTTCCAGTATATTCGAGAAATTAATTATAAAGCTTATAAAAGCCGAGAACAAACAACTCATCTCAGTAGTAGCTGTAGTTCTAGCGAACTGTTTGTTTACTTAATGCTGTGATTGATTTGTAGCGATTTCGCTGTGAGATAGAATTAGTTTCTCTGTTTTGAATTGATTTTTGCTAAACGTTTGACATTTTGTGATATTGTTAGAATATTTTTGAAGAAATATTTCAGCATTTTGATTTATCTCTTGTGGAAAGAATAAATTTTTGTTAACTTTTTAACGTTAACCGTGTTTATTCCAGCTCTTTGTATTCAGTATGTCTATATCAAAACCAAGTGGTAGTAAAATTAAACGAAAAATCGCTGACGAACATAGAATATTCCAAGTAAAATGGGAATTAGAATATTTTTGCTGTGAAATAAAAGATAAAATAATCTGCTTGATATGTAATAATACTATTAATGTACCAAAGTTATATAATATTAAACGTCATTACGAACAACACAAATCGAAATATAACAATTACGAAGGATTAATGAGAGAAGAAAAGTTGAAAGAGCTCAAGTTAGGAGTGAAAAAGCAACAGTCCATGTTTAGTAAAGTATTGCAAGAAAGTGAAGCGGCGGTACATGCAAGCTACGTCTTGTCCGAGTTGATAGCTAAACATTCGAAGCCTTTTACTGACGGTGATTTCATCAAGGAATGCCTAATGAAAGCTGGAGAAATTGTTTGTCCTGGAAATGTGAAGGCTTTTCAATCAATTTCATTGTCTCGAAATACAGTTGCGGAAAGAGTTACTGATTTAGCCGCGAATTTAAGTGATCAGATCAAAGCAAAATCATCTAGTTTCGAAAGTTTCTCCATTGCCTGTGACGAGAGCACGGACATTAGTGGCAAAGCTCAATTAGCAGTGTTTCTTCGTTCTTGTGACAAGAATTTTAACATTTTTGAGGAATTACTGGAACTAATACCGATGCCTGGTACTACCACAGGAGAAGATATATTTACTTGTGTTTTTGGACTTCTGCAGAAATACAATCTACCTTTGGCAAAATTAAATTCTGTAGCTACAGATGGCGCTCCATCAATGACCGGGAAAAACAAGGGCTTCGTAGCATTACTAAGAAAAAAACTTAGTGAAATTCACGGTTCAAACATTCATCATATGCATTGTATTATACATCAAGAAGTTCTATGCACGAAAGTAATAAATATGGAGAATGTTTTGTCATATATAAAAAAGTTATAAATTTTATAAGATCTCGAGGTTTAAATCAGCGTCAATTCACTGCTTTCTTAAGTGAGTTAGATAGTGAATATTTGGGTTTGTCCTACTATACCAAGGTATGTTATTTATCTTGCTCCAAGATTCTCAAACAATTCTGGGATTTGAAAGAAGAAATATGTCAGTTTTTAAAAACGAAAAATCAAGAAGTAAGTTTGTTTTACGATCCAATATGGATACAAGATTTATCTTTCTTGGTTGATATAACCAAACACTTAACCGATTTAAATTTATCGTTACAAGGAAAAGATCATATCATTACGAACATGTTTGACATAATTAAAGCATTCAAATGTCAACTAGTTCTTTGGGAAAAACAACTTAAAAATGAAGATTTGACGCACTTCCCGACGTGCAGCATGAACAAATCAAGTTTAGATGATACTTGTTCGTATCAAAAATACGCAGAAAAAATTGCAAATTTAACAACTGAATTTGAAACGAGGTTTAATGATTTTAGTTCCCTCGAAGACAAATTTTTTTTGTTTTCTTCGATTTTCTCAATAAGTATTGACTCAGTACCCAGCCATATGCAAATGGAGGTGATCGAGATTCAATGCAACTCAAATTTGAAAGCAAAATTCATTGAAGTGGGCGTGCCTGAATTTTACAAATATTTACCAGCCAGGTTTGAAAATACTCGAAAATTCGCATATGAAATTATTTCCATGTTTGGTAGCACTTATCGGTGCGAGCAGTTATTTTCAGTCATGAAAGGTAATAAGTCTCCTATTAGAAACCGTATTAATGATGCTCACCTTGGGTCAGCGTTGAAAGTTATCACTGCAAACAAAATTTCTCCCGAAATAGGAAAGATAATAGCAGAGAAGAGATGTCAAGTATCAGGACGTAAACATTAAATTTTTCTTGTTCTTTTCTATATAAATAAATATATATATATGTTTATTATTGTATTATTCGAAATAAATCTACGTTTCTATGAATATTGATTTTTTTTGCGGCCCGCCTAAAGTTAAACCCTGTTTGTTTGGCCCAAATGTACCTATGAGTTTGACATTCCTGTTGTATACCTAGATGAAAGCTAAAAAACTCAAATATGGCCGGATTAATATTTTGATGCCGAAAATCGAAACCGCAATGTGTTCAGTAATTAACAGACTTCAACGCTTTTATTTGTTCTATCAGCGATAAATGTACGTATCTCAGACATATTGGATTATATTGGACATTATTAATACATTATGAGCACTATTAAGATATTAAATCTAGGCAGAATTCATCATGCTCCCAGTGATATTTAGAGGTAGGAGAAAGCTTTAATAATTTCTTTCCATAACTTCTTGGTTGTATTCTATTTCACTGGTTGTGGACAGGGTTCTACATTTAACCCATATTTCGGATTTTGTTAAAATAAGAGAAGTACGTATAAATTTACAGTTATTCTAACCTTTTATGTGATGGCCTATGTCCAGCGGAAGTTATAGGTAGAAATTTAAGTCGAAGTACTCAGGCAGATGAAAGAGATTTATTCTACGTTATTAATAAAGCTTTTAAGATAAGAAGTTTGTTACGAAGACACGATTATTACGAAAGCTTTCTATGAAGACGTGTTTGTTATGAAGACACTCTTATAATGCTTCAGCTCTTTCTGTCAGATATCACATTATTTTCGTTGCAATTACTTATAATTTCAGGCTTTCATAGCAATTAATTTGCTTGACATGTTATGTTTTATAACTGAGTCATATCATAAATAATAAGTTTTTATAATGGAACAATAAATTAACAGCTCTTGTATGTCATTACAAGGGCTGTTATTTTTATTGTTTATCTCAGCTACAGTTTTGAACTTTCAAGACATGTATAGGTATTTGACAAGCAAACGGTCCATATTTCTTCAAAGAAAAGAAGCTCACTTATTTAAACAAGCTAATCTGACATTTACTCTGATAAAAGCTCTGAAAGAGTTGTTTATAAACAGTTTCTGATACGACAAGCTTTGTGTATTTCAAAACGTTTCCGTAAAAGATAAACTGCAATGAACCCAAGGTGAGAAAGAGTTAGAAAATGAGTTACGTTATTGCTATCATTTATATCCGCCTCAGACAACAGCCTTTCTGCTATAATACTTAATGTGACGTGGGGAGCACTATACTTGATAAAGCAGTCTATTCGGAGAATGTTATAGTGAAGGCAGTAATTGCTCTCTGCCATTTGGAGTAACGGATACTTTTTCATGCTCCGAGGTGCGATGTTTGCTTCTTGTTAACTCACTAAATGAGTTTAGTACTAAAGAGATGCTTTTCAAAAGTACGAATATTTTGGTATGATTTTTTTCTGCAGCAAAGTAACATAAGAGAAACTAGTACTTCGCATATCTAAAGCATAACTTCGTATGACAAAGCTAAGGTAAAGAACATGCATTTTTTACGTATTTTAAATGAAAGGTGCTGTTTTAAAGTTTTTGTTAATCTGCAGCAATGAGCAAATCCAACTACCTCTCGTTCACGAGATTGGAACTTGACGTTTTGTTCCGTCAGATATATAATATTCTAAATATTATGTAGTTATTGTATTAGTCATCTATATCATTTTATCTTAGATTTGTCATTAAATCAACGTCTTCTATAAAATCCTAGTGACAGTTTTTAACTGGCTTTCTCAGAGGTTACGTTTTTATCTCTCCTAATCCCTAGAGAAGTAAATACAATTTTGCATTCTGTCCAGGACTCCCAGGTCGTGTTACTTTCTTTTTCTTCCTTTAGCCGGTAAGCTGAGAACATTTTCGACCTGTTTAAGTACCATCTATGACAATAATTATTTCTTAGCGGCATAGATCAAGGTCCCAAATCTGTCTTTGCAAGGAAAAGCGAGTGAAGGAATTAAAAAAATTGGAAGGTGAACTACAAAGGGAGTAACATTTTGAGGGGAATGGGATCAACGTACTAGCTGTGAAGCATTATCACTGTATGCCAACCGATCAATCATTAAAATAAGGAATTTTTCATGTTGTTGAATTTCTAAAACAGATACTATAAATATGTACGTAAATACATGTGTATACGCCTAAATGTGTTGATGCTACTGCAAATATACGGATACCAAATACTATTACAGATATTACAAATGATTACATGTAAATATGTTTAAAATAATAACATATAGTCATTATTAAATACATTAACTGGTTCGAATAAATATTGTTGTGTTTTCACGGGTTCGTAGATTTGAGAGTAGATCCGATGAAAACACGATGCAGAACAATAAAAAGCACAATTTATTTACAGGAATCACTATTTACAGCACAGTTCCAAAATCACCTTTAAAAGCGTCGAAAATCTACAATAAATACGCTGAAACAATCAGCAACACAGCTTCAGGCTGTAACTGTACAGGTAGCTTCACGGCAAAGCACTATCTCGATTGCTTTCCGTTCACAGAACTCTCGCGTAGCAGCTATTCTCACAACTAATCCCACTGCTCGCAACTTGCAACAACTAACTCCGCAACTCTTCGCAACCAACCGCTCTCAGAAACGCAAGGGCTTATATAGCTTTTCTTAAAGTTCCACACGTTTCGAGAAATATCTCGACAGGAAGTTATTCTAGAAGCTTCCCGATTGGACCATGGGATATCGCCAATTTGGTCGCCAAATGGGCGATAAAGTCGCCAATCTGGCAACCCTACCATACACTATTTTATGGCAATCCTAGTGCTATGCCGGAAAGCTTACACACAGGCGCAACCGCCGAATTTTTCGTAACAATATATTGGTGCAAACCATAAAACAAATATGCAGGTACTCAGTTCCTGTGACAGACACCGTAAATTTCTAAGTAAATACATGTGTGTACTTAGACACTTTGAAAGTACGTAAACTAGCCCAAAATGTATTAATCGGTCACCGCTAATGCAAATATACCTATAACGAGTCCTGTTACAGAATTAGATAATAACATTTATATGTACAATAACTCTTGCAATACATTAACTGGTTCAAAAAATATAATTTAAATGCTGATGTAAGCGTCGCTCATACAGATATACAAATAGGAATTTCGTTACAGATATCATAAATAAATACATGTATATATACAGTCATTATTAAAATACATTTTCTGGTTTAAATAAATATTTTAATACAGACACTCCTAATACAAATACACATATGTTCAGATTCTGTTACAGACACGATCAATTTGTAAATGGATTTGCACAAGAATCACTGAAAAGAGAAATAAAAAAACAGTAAATTTGTCAAGCTATTATACTGAAGCAGAAACCCCTAGTATAGCTAAAACATATTGCGATATATACATGTAGTATATAAAAATAGATGTGGATACAATAAGTATGTGCAAGTTGAGAAATATAAATTGATAGTAGCTCTGTAAGTATTGTGATCCTGAAATAACATAGACATACGTATATGTATATGTGTTCCAGTGTGGAATAAATAAGATATCGTTACGGATTTTGTATTTATTTAGCTATTTTTAGTAGAACTGCAATTAAAATTGTTTTATTTCCCCGTGCAATGTTGCGCGCGACGAGTTTTAATAGAAAGCTACTCCGAAAATGTAAAAGTACAGTAGCACGCGCATTTAATAAATAGATATCTCGTAATTGTATTGTTTTGCTATCAAGAAAAATCGAGAAAATACCAGAATGGTCTTGTGCATGATTAAGAAGCTTATAAAAGCTGGAGGAAAACATCTCAGTTCAGTTGTTTTAAGCAAACTGATGTTGTTTACTTAGTGCTGTTACTGACTGTAGCAAATTCGCGGTGAGATCGAATTAGCATTCTTTGTTTTGAATTGAGTTCTGTTTAAAGTTTTAGTAGTTAAAAATATAACTACTGTGAAATATTGTGATATTGTACGAATATCTGTGAGGAAATATTTCAGCATTTTGTTTTATATCTGGTGAAAAGAATAAATTTTATTAACTTTTTAAAGACTTGTGCGTTCAGTCCATTACGAACTCGCACGCACACAACAATATAAATTGCTATCACAAACTAGCAAGCAAGTTCCGTGATAATGATACATATAGGCATGGTAATGCTGATATTGGTGATATGTAATACATATATGTAAACACTAATACTATGAATTGCTAGCTGGTGAACTAACTTGAAGACATAGGGAAGCATGTACATGATGAGAAAATATGTAAATATACTTCTATGTAAATGCCGAAAATTTGAGAGGCCGCATGATATACAACTACTGCACTAATTGGGAACTGTATCATAGTTCCGAATTGTTGAAAATCAAAAGTAAAATGTTGGTGCATTCCTGAATACGCTTAACGGCATATAGATTATTAAAAGTGTTTTTAGCCCAAGCGTAGCAGTGTTTATTAGCTGGAATTCGAAAGCGAAATCTAGCTGTTCCTGGGCAATCAATGATGTAATGATCTGAGTCCCGAACGGCTCTACAAATGCATTGATCACTGTCATGAAGTCCGAAACGGTTTAAATAAGTCATGTAAGGGCCATGACCTGTGAGGAATTGAGTTAACTCCGCTGTTGAATTTCACGCTGTTTCTAGGGGATGTATGTGAGTACTTTTTTTGTGGCGTCCTATTTCGGCTATTCTGCCACTGTTCCATGAGCTGACAATTTGTTGCGTCCTTCATATGCGAGCTTGGGGCTTGCATTATGAGGGTTCTAGTGTTTGAGTCCATAGCTGCCTGTTTTGCTATTTCATCGACTCTTTCATTACCGAAAACTCCAGTATGTGCTCGAACCCATTTGAATTTTGGTCTCATGTTCTCCGGCAAGGAGAGCAGTAGTCTCTGTCAGTCTCTCTTAGAATTTTTTTCCCGGAAGGATATTGACAAAAAACAAGTGTATAGGACAGAAAATGCAATAGAGACACGATAATACATACGAATAACATTAGGACCAACACAGATTGCACCTAACCTTAAATCCTCTAATTGCTTCATTAGATTGGAATCAGGGCGCCAACTCGTTTTGGTTTTGTTAGTATATGTTACATCTATATATAATCATATTGCCATTCATTTCGGGATACATTGTTAACACAGTTTATTACCAATATACTTCCAATCTTTACTGCTGCGAGTTTGACATTATTATTTGAAAAGTTATTCATTTTTAGCATGATATGCATTTCAAATTGTAAGTATGTATAAAAACTGAAACTACTTATTACCACAATGCTAGCCGCAGTTTTCTTATGTGTGTGCTAGTATTAAAAATACATCCTATTTAAATGAAACTTACTAATTATAGATTAAATTATAAATTCTATTAAAGTAGTGTGACCATACTGGTTGTTACTTGAATTCAGCAAAGTTTCACTAATCTATTTGCTTGGTCTCATTTTAAAAGACGTGTAATGTTAGAACTCGCTAGTAGTTAATGTTGAACTAGGGTTCAGTTTATTCGAAGCTGAGCGAGGTTTAGTTACGGACATTCAATGAAGCTGAATATCTGTAACTGGTTTTACATC
>KK112494.1:27827-119474 GCA_000611955.2 Stegodyphus mimosarum
AAAGAGTGAGTAATTTATTTAATAATTTAGTCTTTAAATGCAAATTTAAGAAGTAACTGGATTAAGTAGCAAAGATATATTGCCTTTAAACTAATAAGGATATTTAAGTTATTTCTATGAAAAATTGTATTTGATTTGTAATATTGTATGTTGCTTACCAGAACCAAATATTACTTTTACTTTTTTTGTATTCAGTAATGCCAGGATAAATAGAATATTAAATTTGCTTTTAACGCTTTGAGTCTGCTTTATTTTCAATATAATCGCAAAAACTCGCTAAATCATATTAACGAATATTTAGGCTAGAGCCTGAATAATGATTGCAAAGTAGTAGTTGTGTTATTAGTTGTTACAAAGGAAAAAAAAATTTAAAATATAGCAAATAATTTAACAGCAAATGTCAAACAGTAATGCAACATCCAATATTTACTCAAACATTCTAAATTTCAAGACTGAAAGTGAAAATTTTGGCAATTGTTTCCCAGCTATTTTAACGTTTTAATTTCGGAAATAAATTTTATGAAAATCTAATTAGATTTGTGTTGCTAAAATTTTCTAAAAATTATTTATATAACTGTAAGTGAATTTCTACATTATGCTTAGGAATAGATCATTATATCAAGTTTAGTAGTCAACACTTACATTTACAGATAAAAAAATAAAAGCGATCGAAAAAACTCAAAGAAAATAACCATTGTTTTTGAATTGCGTAAATCCTAAATGGAAATGCCATACTGTTAAATCTCTTTGTCAAAATAAAAGGAATTCACTCTAATGTCAGTTGTCACTTTTATTTATGTTATTTGATTTTATTCCATAAAAAATAAGATCTAGGAAAAAATATTTAGAATTACAGAAAAGGAAATTCAGCATATGAGAATTTTACCTCAAAATCGATGTCTCTTATCTGAACTAGACTTTTTCTACAGAAAAATAAATCTCCAGTCTCGCAATATTTCCTTCTCGAAAAGGCTGTGCAGTAATCCTCGTATGGCAGAGTTGCAAAATCCTTTGCTCGATAAAATATATAACGCACTATTTGTTCAATGTCAAGAGTAAAAATGCAAGAATAAAATGTTTCATGGTAATAATTCTGACCTACAGACAGTTCCCAAACAAAATGCTCTCACTGCTTTCTCTCGAATTTTACTCTTTGACAGAAGCTCAAGGAATTATATTTTCGTAAACAGTAGACAAACACCTACAACATTTTTTTAAGAAATGCATTTTTGTAAGCTTGTAATTTTTTGTAAGTTCATAATTCAAATAAAGCACATTAACTGGATCTTGATTTAATTCATTTGAATCGAAGTTAAAAATCAGAAGAACGTATTTCTCCCAGATGAGAAAAGATTTTTTTTTTGATTAAAATACTCTTCTATAGTGTTTACACCGAACCACTGAAGGTTAAACAAGTATTTAGCTAGTCAGCGTATCAGAAGTATATATTTAACTCGAAACAAGGAAAATTACGAGGAATATCCAAAAGGAAGTGTTTAAGGATTTAAATGCTCGGTACTCGAGAGGTCCAGGATTCGAGTATCGGCGAGGCCGTGCTTATTTTTCATGTCTCCTGCTTCAAAATTATCTAATGATTCTACAAGCATTATTTTCCTTGTACAAAACTGTTGTTAAAAATTGCTATAGTATTTACAGTCCTATGATTCAGAACAATTACTTTAAAATTTATTTCATAAAACTGAATATGTATGTTTAGTTTTGTGCAATATACGGGATTGCACATTATTTCTTTTTATCTCTGGTGAAGAAATATTTAGCCATGGCTCTGTATATTATTATTATTTAGGTTTTAAGAGAATTTGATTAAGCTGAGTAATCGTAAATAGATGTGACCACAGTCGAATTTAACGCGATTTGTGACTTACCATTAATTATACCTCAAGGAATTCAGTAAACAGTAAATAGAGTATTAATGTCAAGACAATAGTTGAAAGATTGATGAATTTAGGAACCTAGTCAGCGTGTAGTTTCTATTTACATAATTAAAAGCCGTCACTTGGTTATGCGGGAGTGATTTTCTGATGACACTGATTGATGAGTCTCCTCCTTTAGATTTCGGAGCGTTTAGTCTATCTACTTCATTTACATTTTTGGACGGAAGCTGACTCATGTCGCACGTATCTTCTCCGAATAACTCCGACTCATGGTTAGTGATTAGTCTGCGTAAGATAAGGTACAAACTTCGATTAAATTTTTGCTTATTTCTGCTATTAGGATAAAGAAGTTGCGACATTACGAAGGTTAATGAATAAATTTTTTTTTATTTTAGTTATTTATTTGTCAATAATATATAACTGATTTGCTAAACTTCGGTAAAGTTTCATTTTGAAATACTGAATGTAACATAAAATTATACTTTAAAATACTGCATACAGAAAAATGACAAAAATTATTTTTTTTCTGTACCTTACCTTTGCGGTTACGTTTTCAATGAATACTTTATTTCTGGGAAAGAATATCTTTCGTTCCCAGTGAAATGAACATCACTGGCCGTGTGGATAAGACAAATGAAATTGATAGCTGGAACCGGATGCGAAATCCGGCGAATGGGTAGGCTTCCTGGATGTTTTAGTGCAACGTGGAAGAAAACTATGTCCCGCAAGAACCGTGTAAGGAGATTTTTCCTTCTTTATTGAGTGCCTTCGTGGTGTAATCAGAAGCACATTCGGCTCGCAGTCGGAAAACTTGGAGTTAGAAATCTGGCGAAGGCATTGCTGATTTCTCCCATTTCTCAGTCCAGACACAAAGCTCTACAAGCAGCACGTGAACTAAAATGTGGTAGAGGATAATTCGTAACCTAGATTTGGTGACTGTATCTCTTCCTCCTCAGTCAACCTTTAAGTGGGGCAGAAGATAAAGAATTTTTTTTGTTCTTTACCGTTTGCCTTTGTGGTATAACTGGAAGCTCATCCGAGTGGCAATCGAGAGGTCCGGCATTGCACATTTACCATGTTTCCTGCTCCAAAATAAACCCTACAGCGTCCCCCATAAAAGCATCTATTTCTTTGGCTCTCGCATGATTTGCTGCATTCTGTTAAAAACACATATTCCAAAGGAAAACCTGACTTTTCATAAAGACTGGACTTTCTTAAGGATATAAACCTATGTATATATGTAACAGAATGACTTGGGGAAAGCTGCAGCAGACTGGCGGTGGTTCTTTGCGTTGTAATAACTTGGAGAGGCTTTGCTGCATAGTTAGAAATATGATACTCGAAGACAGACGTAGCCGTAAATTATACGCATAATTTTATTTTTTATAACTAATCCTTAAGGCACATATTTGTTAGGTATTTTCATTAAAACTATTAAACATTCTGCACTTATGCAATAAATCTTTCATTCTCGCCTTATTTACATATAACATATTAAGCTAAAAACTCTCTGAACAGTTTTTCTTATACCTAAATGAGCCGAAATGGCACAATCATGCAACTCTTCTAATACATTCAATCTCATGCTAGCTGGGATAACCGGTCTATATTCATGATTCTCATTAGTAGCTTTCGTATAGAATAACAGTCCGTCAATTAATTCGTAATTTTCTGCCCTATTTCTTATCGGCACAATATCCGGATGATTGAAATTCTCAGGGTCGGCCAAATAATTGTATATATTTTTGAACTCCGGATCTTTTTTGAGTTCCGCTATTACTGTTTCACGAGAATCTAATACTTTGGATGTTAACATGGCTATCTTAATTACACTTCCATTTTCATCTAAGTTAATTCTGCTTAAAGCATCTGCCACAACATTTTCTTTTCCCGGCGTATGTTTAATTATTAGGTTATATTCCTGTAATTTGAGAGCCCACCTTATTAATCTGGGTGATAAATTTTTTCCAGAATAGAGTCTAGTGACCGCCGCGTGGTCGGTATATACAGTTACTGGAGAACTTCCAAAGAACACACGAAATTTCTGTACTGATGCTAACACTGCGAGAGTTTCTCTCTCTGTTGCGGAATAGTTTCTTTGGGTTTCATTTAATGTTCGGCTGAAAAAAGCCACGGGCTGACCATTTTGGGAAAGCACTGCACCAATCGCGAAATCTGAAGCGTCCGCTGAAATCTCTAATCCTTTATCCCCTTCTGGAAATTTTAAGACGGGAGCTTGAGTCAATGCGTCTTTCAATTTTTGAAACGCCAAGTTGGCTTCTGCTGACCACGAAAACCTAGCTTTTTTTCTTTTCAACTTTAGCAGTGGCTCAGCTATTTTTGCAAAGTCTTTAATGAAAGCCCGGTAATATGAACACATCCCGAGAAACGACGATAATTTCTTCGCTGTTTTAGGAACAGGATAATTTCTAATGGCTACTATTTTTGACTGATCCGTTTCGATTCCCTTTTGGGAAATTTTAAATCCTAAATAACGTAACTCTTTTGCGGCAAATTTACATTTAGACGCATTTATCTTTAAACCAGCTTCGTTTAACAATGAAAATACTTTTCTTAAATCTTGTAAGTGTTGTTCTAGAGTACTACTCGTAATTATAATATCGTCTAAATATATGAAAGTGCTTTTACCAAGGACTGGTCTTAAGACGATGTCCATACATCTTTGGAACGTTGCCGGCGCGCCGGATAATCCGAACGGCATTCTAAGAAATGCGTACGTACCAGATTTCGTTATGAACGCGGTTTTGTGTACGTCCTCGGGTTTTACCCCAATCTGAAAATAGCCACTCGTGAGATCTAATGTAGTCATGTATTTTGTAGACGAAATATTTCGAATAATTTCTTCAATTATCGGCAACGGATATACAGGATATTTTGTAACTGAATTTAACTTGCGATAATCTATAGCAAAACGCCACCGCTTCGGGTGCGTAATCGGGTAATCATTATTTTTCTTACACAGGACAACGGGGCTAGCATAACTGCTAGAAATTGGCGTGATGATTTTATTCTTTAACATCTCTTTAATATGATGTTCAATTATTTCTTCTTTTGTCCTATCATATCTATATGGCTTTTGCCTAACTGGCTGAGCGTCCCCCGTGTCAATGTCGTGGTTCACCACCTGCGTAAAGCCTGGTACATCACTAAATAAATTCGCAAAGTGACTTACCAGACCTTGGATTTTCTCTTTTTCCTCTGCTTGTAAATGTTCCAAGTCCAGCTGCGGGGGCTTATCATTCTTCGCTTCAATTGGCTTCATATTTAATGTTAGTTCTCCCCCCTTGAAATCAATTTTTGCTTCTGCCAAACTAAAAAAGTCCACACCTAGAATAATACAAGTCTGCAGGTTACGCACAATATAAAACAGGATTCTTACCTGTTCGTTGTTGATACGCACGAACAATGGTACTTTTCCTAAACAGCTACATTTTTCTCCTTGGGCCGCTATGACATCCGTGTCTCTTGCACTAAAAATTCTGTAACGTCGAAAGTGCTTCTTAAAGAATCTTTCCGATACGAAGCTGCTTTGGGCTCCTGTATCCAAGAGGGCTGTCGCCGGTATGTTGTTGATTAGAACTTCAATCTTCGGCAAACTCAAATTCTTAACGACCACGGTGTTTAAATTGATTTTGGAAGGGTTTTGCGCTGCTTCGGACTTCTTCACCTTCCTCGAAGAAATCCCTCTTAGTTTAAATTCTTTTTCTTCTGGTTGCCCTCGGAATCTTTGCTTGTTCTTCTATTAAATTCCCTTCGTTCGCCGCTCGCTTTAGGAGACACATCTTTCTTCGGCCATTGCTTCGCCTTATTCCCGTAACTTTGATTTTGCTTTTGCTGCGGTCTTGGCGAACTCCACTGACTTCTTCGCTCAAATTGGCGTCGTCGTTCGTTGTCGGCTGTTCTTCGGCTTTCAAATTGTACCGCGAGCTCAAATAATCTGTCTAATGTTGTTGGATTTCTTAGTTCGATGAAATCTTGAACTTGGGGCAGTAGCCTAGGAAGTATAACTTGAATAATTTCAGGATCCGGGCGACTTCCATACAAAAGCTTGAAAACTTGAATTTTCCTCAAAATAAAATTAGACAAATCTTCTATTCTTTCTTGGTATCGGCTAAACAGTTCAGCTTCCAATCTGGCTCGATCTCGCACCACGGGAAATGCTTTCACTAGAGAATTCTTGAAATTTTCATACGTGTATGTGGGGCTTCCTGGTTCCCCCAAGAGATTCTTTCCGATGCACTTGAACCAACTTAGCGCTTGGCCCTTCAAAGCGCTGGTAGCAAGAGCGACTTTCTGAAATTCGTGGACTGGATATAGCATGAAGTGGGAGTCTAGCTTTTCCAGGAAATTGATTACGGCTGTCTTGCCGTCAAAACTTGCCGCTGGCTTCATGGCTGCTCGCATGGTTTGTACGATGTAGCCGAATCCTTCTATGCCAGGAGGTGCTATCTCAGGATTCTGGACAGGTACAGCAGGTGTCTCAGGTTCGTCTTCTTGTTGTTGAGGCCATCCTCTTCTTTTTGTGCGGGCGCCACTATCAGGACTTAGCATTCTGTGTGTATTCTTTGAGAACATGGTAAATTCTGTAAAGGGTTCTTATCCTTACGTTCTAAGTCCTGAACTGGAACAGGGAGCGGAAGGTACGCTATGTTCTGATGTAACTGCTGGGCTGGAGAATAACTGCACGTGAAGGGATTTGAAATCCTCTTTTATTCAATCACTATTAAATACAAACCTCCCAATTCGGGAGAGATACAGAACGTAACAGACCACACTTTGGTCGAACTTAACAATCAAATAAATTTAAATAAATTAAAATAGAACTTAAATTAAACTTTGCTTCGCAGAGCAATTCGCGGAAGTTGGCCTCTACCGAAAAGGGTGCGTAGCAAGGTATACTAAATACTACCGCACTTTAATTTATTTTACAATGCAATCACGTAGTAAGCACTATGGCTTATAAATTTAAACTGCTAGCTGGTCAGGCGAACGTTGAGCAGCGTGACCGTGATCTGAGGCAAAGCTCTCACACACCGAGAGGTTTCTACCTCTGTCTTAAATAGTGCTTGGCTGAACTTCAAAAATTAGCATAAGCTAAAAACGCGCGCTTCTTCTGACAGGAAGTTGAAGCAGAGAGGAGATAGAAAAGATTTAAATTAAAATAAACTTGGTTAGTTTAACTAAAACCTTACAACTGTTCAGGGCTTAAATTTTCTCAGTAGCAGCTGTTTAACGTGCTTATAGTCGTTAGCTTTTTCTTCTGATTCACGGTCAACTAATTGAGTTATTTTATAAGGCAATAGATCCAACAGCTGCGAAACCCAATTTTGGTCTTCCAGTTCAATATGTCCTGCCTGTCTCTCAAATAAGACTAAATAAAAACTTATATCACCTTTACTCAATTCATACTTATGCATTAATTTACTCATATCATAAAAATTACTTTTACTAATATTAGAAGGAACAGAATCATTTACATTGCTACTTCTGATTCCCGCTTCTACTTTCAACTTTTCGAGTTCAAATGTTCTTTCTTTTTCTAAAATTTACAACTTTTGCCTGTTTAAACGATCATTTATTATTCTATCTAGCATTTGTTTAGTAAATTCTTCGTTATAGTTCTTATTATTAAAAACCATATCCCTTAAGCCTACAATTTTAATATCAGAAGGGACATCTACGTCAAGTTCCTTTAAGCCACGTTTCTTGCCCTTTGCCAATTAAGCCATCTTAGACTTCAATTTTCAAATATTAATACAATAATTTAATATTTAGTTCTTTCCGTTTAATACTTAGACATAATATTAACAGTTTATAAATGCACGTAGCTTTCTACTTTCGTTTTTGGCGAGCTTCCGCATTCGAATTTAGGCTTAACATACATTAAGACAATACGTTATTAAATCTTTGGAATTAATCCTTGTTAATCCCAATTCTTGGGTACTTTCTTTAAAACTATTAAACATTCTGCACCTACGCAATAATTCTTTATTCGCGCCTTATTTACATATCATTAAAATGGTACAACTAAAAATACAAGATTACTATGGGCGCTTGATAAAAATATTATCATTCAACTCGGCTTTCGTCATAATACTCTCTCGTTGCCACTCGGGAAAAAATAAAATATTAAAAAAATCAATGCGTAGAGTTTACATATTCTTTTATCTTCTAGAGGCTTTGCTGCGTAGTTAAAAAGATGATACTCGAAGACAGACGTAGTCGTTAATTCCGCACATAATTTTATTCCTTAATAACTAATCCTTAGGACACATATTTGTTTTCATTGAACATCATCATTGTAGCTGCGCTATGCACCTCACAGTTTTATATAGATTATGTTTTTAGAAGAATGGACAATAGCTAGCACAAGCTAAGTAGCGTCTTAACAAAAGATGTGGAGTTTTTCAATATTACGCAAAATTACTTGTATGATTTCAGGATCCGTTGGCTTCCATACAAAAGCTCAAATAACTATATTTTTCTTAAAATGAAAGGTCCTCAATTCTTTGCTGGTATGTGCTGAAGAGTTCCACTTGTAATTTCGTACGATTTCTTATTACTGGGAAGGACTTTACTAAGGAGGTCTTGAAATTTTCGTAAGTATAGGTAGGCCTTCCTGGTTGGCCAAAGAGATCTTTTCCGACGCACTTGAACCAACTAAACGCTTGACCCCTCAAAGCACTAGTAGCCAGAGTCACGTTTTAGAACTCATGGACTGGATGCAACATAAAGTGGCCATCTAATTTTTCCAAAATGTTACTCACCGGTGTTTTCCCATCGAAGCTCGCTGCTGGCTTCATTGATGCTCGCATGGTCTGGACGACGTACCCAAATCTTTCTAGGGTAGCAGCTGGCATTTCTGAATTTTGGGGCGATACCACGGGTTCATGAACTTCTTCTTGAAAGTCGGCCATGGGTCTTCTCCTTTGTGCGCCACTATCAGGACTCGTGTTTCTTTTTATCTGTTTAGCGAACATGGCGTGTCCTGACTGGACAGTGAGTTGACTGCAAACGATGTCCTATGGAGTAGCAAAGACGACAAGATGAGAATTGTTAAAATTACCCTTTATTTTTTTCACGATTTCATAGTCGCTCCCTCACTCCGGGATACAAAGATCAACCACTTGTGGTCTGAACGTAAAAATATAAGGCTTCTAACTAAATAAAATTTAAATAAGAACTAAGTTTTAATATTTTATACAGATGACTGACACTAAGACTGGCCTTTTAAATTTCTACGTCTGTAGTACGCAAACTGCGGAAAACTAATATACGTCTTAAATTTCAAGAGGACTAAAAGCTCTGGCCTTAAAGGCGGACGGTAACTGATGGCAAGCTTGCGTGAAGACTCGTGGCAAGATAACTCATTCTCTCTCCATCTACTACGCTCTTGGGAAAAAGCCACAACTTAAATACTTAAGCGTTAGCAAGTACAATTTGCATAAACATATTCACGCGTTAATTCTGGCCGGAAGTGGAAAACAAAAGATGATAGTAAAGTTTTAAAATAAAGTAAACGTCAGTCAAACTTCAGATCCTTACAAGTTGAACCTTCTTTAAATACTTCTTCTAACTCATTTGCATTCAACTCGATTCTAAAAACGGATTCTGGTAGAGAGTTGTAAGTGGAAACAAGAATTGATAGGAAAGGTTTTGAAAATTGAAATAACTGTTATAAAATTAAAATATACCTTACAAGGTATAATATTATAATATTTGTTCTGACTTTATTTAACCAATTCCTTTAAATACTTTTGAGTATTATGTTAGTATTTGTTCATCTGTTATTTAATACATACTTATCCTAATTGTAATGCTTACCTTAATTCAGTTATCAGTAATTGAAGTTACACTTATCTTAATTGTAATGCTTACCTTAATTCAGTTATCCGTAATGGAAGTTATTAATTTGATTTTATTTTTCTCTGTTGAAAAGTAATTGTTAATTTTTTTTAAAAAGGGCAGTTTTGGTTAACTCTGAATTTAAGTTGCTTGTGTTAATTCTTTCTCTTATCCTAAGTGTTGTTTGGTTAAGCATTAAATTTTTATCCTTAAACTCAAATTCTTAACTTGGTTTTGCACTGGTTGTTTAATTTCTGGTTAGGTTGACCCTTAAGGTCAATTGTAAAAATTTAAAGTTCTTTGTTTATTACACTAGTTGGTGTATAAAGTTTATTAAGTTTTGTTTAACGTACCCCTCTTTCTGGTAAAGTTTTGAATCCATATTTTCTGACTCTGGTGGTAAAGTCGTTATGGTGTTGAAGAAACATTCTTAAGAAACATGAATTTAGCTGTGTAATTATTATATTTCAACCTTAGAAACATTTTTGCAATTCATTTTCTTAAATTATTACTTTGTGATGAAAAAGCAAAATTTATAGCCTTGTTTTCGAAATTTCCCTGGAGAAAAATATACGTGCCGATTCTCAGAATGCTTATCTCTGCCAGACAGTTGTCTGAGGATTCCTTAACCAAAACGCTCAATTCAGCACCCTCTTTCTAAAGGTTTTTTTTCGTATGCATTTGTGCTGCACAGGGGTTTTGTCACGAGGGTAATTGGGAGTTCGTTAGGCTTCCACCCATGTAAGAGTGACACCCTGCGCGAGGCTAGGTTCTGGAATGTATTTATTTCATTGTGGCGAATAAGTTAATAGACCCGCTCCTCTGAAGGAAAAATTTGTGAGTTACGAGAGGTTCGCCAACTTGGTTTTCCTCTGAAGTCTTTTCCACCTTTCTGCCATGGATACTCCACACAGTTTTGTCTTACAATTGGCGACTTTTGGAACTTCAAGCATCGCCAAACCGGGGGCTGGCGTGAAGAAGAAAAAGGGCCTGCAGCGGTTTTCGAGGAGGGGGATCGGAAGTTTTCGCCAGAGAAGAAGCAGTTGCTGAGATTGAGTTTTTTTACCTGACTGAAAGAAATTTTCCGAGGAGGAAAATACCGAGGGTTGGGAAGGTGTGGAGGACCTAGTCTAAAGATTTTTAGGGCGGAAGGTCCAGTTTTTTCTCTTTATAGATATCAGTATCATTCCAGGATTGCAAGACACCAATCTTGTTCTTTATTCCTTCGGATAGAACAGCGTTGTAACCAGTGTGAAAAATCGTTTTTTTCGGCGGGGCCCCCTCTTTGTACTGTAAAGGCATGTCATCTCCAGTTTTTTCTTTAAAAACCTAAAAAACCGACTACCCCACTAGTATGTATCAAAAATGTTGTAGTAATTTTGTTTAATTCCTAATAAATGTTAAGCTTAAATTTACCTAAACTTGTTTGTTTTACTCGTAATTTAGAACGCTGGACCCATTATGTTAAAATAAACTTAATTGAACGGGCTGTATTATCGATATGGTTTTGATAACTATACTTGTTTGATACACATTTATCTTACTAATATTTTGTTTCAATATATGTCACTCCTTTCACCTTTCTGCAGTGTATTAGTTAGTTTTGATATGATTGCTCTAGCATTGATAGTATTATGTTTGTACGATCATAACACCCATGAATAAATTAATAATGTTAAATTTAAAGTTATAATACAACACATCGCAGCGTCTAACAGATGTAATGCAATTTTGATCTGCCTTCGAAAGCAGCCTTCAAGAAAGGAAACTGGAAAAGTGATGATATCCATAGATGCAGATACACAATTATGCATATGAGATAACATCGTAACCGAGGTTTTTCATGTACCTTCAGCTGACGGTGTAGGAGGCATTACGTGACGCCACTGGATGGTCATAGGAAAGTGGGGTGAGGAAATGTCTAAGAGATAAGAATCCTTTTCCTAGGGAGAACAAAAATTCAATCAAGTGGAACTGATCTGAATTAGAAGTACAAAAGCAGCTTCTGAGGAAGTGAGTCTTTTAGAGTTTCTGTGCATAATTCGTCTCTAAAATTTTGAAGTGCAAATGTTTAAAAATGTTTGCAGTGTTGGAATGGTACTATAGACATACTTCGAACCAGTGTTTTTGTAACAGTAATGACTATTGATAATTAAGAATGAGAATTGTGTCTTTCATTATATTTACACTTTTTTCAAAACTCAATATCCTCAATTTTAAACCAAGAGAATACCTTTTTTTTCAAAACCAGAGAGTAATACAATGAATTTTTTTTTTGTAAAACAATAAAATCATAAATTAGTTTCAGTAGCTTTAGAATTGTTTTAGCAGTAATACCAATTTAAAATAAATAGTATTAACAGTGAAATTTACGAGAGATGATATCTTTTTGGAATAAAAAAAACATTAAAAACATTTGAAGAAAACTACGTCTTCTGCTCTCATTGTAGAAAATACCAAATGTTTTTTATTTCTGCTTTTTTATAAAGAGCGGTCAAACACGCTATTTAAATACATTTGCTTTCGGTGTAAAAAATAAAAAGATACTTTTTTTTAAACTATGGTTATTTTACACTTTCTATGTATATACTCACATTAACCAGTTCATAATGCCAGTGTTTCTAATCAAAATTCCTGTAAAAATTTTAAAAAAATGCAAAATAAACCTTAAAAAATTCTCTCCAGTTAAATGTATAACATAAATAATAGGTTTTGAAACCAAGAAATAATAAAAGCTATGTCTATTTCATCCAGTATTTCTGATATCTCCATCGTAATTCATTAACATTCATTTCATTGATGTCATTGGAATACATGTTTTAAAAGCAGTTGTCTGAGTTAAAATAAATCATATAGTGATTTAATGAAAAGATTTCATCAATAGTCTCTGCTATTGTTTCTGCTATTAGTTTCACACTACTCTTGAAAAGAGTAATGGAGTGAACATTTAGGATAGTTACAAAGTCGTATATTGGTATTGATTTGAAAAATGTGATCTCGACAATATGGGGGAATTGAAAGGAATCATCTGCTTAAATCTAGTTTAAGAGGTATTATGGATGGCGTTTTCGGTATAGATAAGCTGCTAGAGAACTGATGTGATCCTTCTCGAAAAGAAGTTCCTTAAGGACTACACTAACAGCAAAAATAATATATAACGTCTTTAACATCTCTTCTTAACGGGATATAACGTCTTTGAAAATCCCATACTTAGAAGATATTTGGCGACTGTCATACCTTCCTTTTTCATGAAAGTTAACAGTAATATAGGATTTCAAAACCTGCTAATTGAATACTGGTGCATTTATGCACCAGAAATTAAGATCGCAGGTTTAAAATATTTGAATTTTTTGACAGATGAAATCAGTTTTGGATTTTAGAAAAAAATTAACATATCTTTTGTATTGATATCAGTAATAATGAAATAGTATCAGTAATAAGGCGAAAATATCACTATCCTGCATTGAAAACTGCAATTTAGATAGATCACACTAAGCTGTATCAGAAAACACATATGAAATTAAAATGCCTTTATAAGAGTGTAAAAATAATTAGAGAACATATCTATTTTTAGTTTAAAAATTTGTTATTTCATACACGAATTCTGGCATTTTTCATTCGAAGCATCGAATAGGGGTATTATTGCTTAGGAAAGTAAGAAAATGTGACTACAAACACATTTCCAAGACTCTTAAGGAAAATATATCTTAGAAAATCTTGTCTTTATTTTATTACAACTTGAGTTCAGAATCTCGATTCGAGTTTTCAGTCACAGCATGAGTTATGTATTATAAGTCAACAAGTCCAGCTGTCGAGAGTATAGAGCAGTTAGCACTCCCATTTAGACGAGAAGTGATGCCAGTCAGCACTTGTGGCTTGCTTGTTCTTATACTTCCCAGTTATTGAACACTAGAAATACAGGGACTTTTACGCAAATAGACTGAAGAAAGATTCATCTTTGCTCTTACCTACGATACTTTATTTAAGTTAGACTGTCAGGGCATCCTTTCAGCAGTTATGATTTATGAGGAACATAAATGGTAATTTAAAATTAAAGAATTATTGTTTTTCTAATAGATTCAAATAGTAAAATCCTTTCTAGGTTCCTTTATTCTGTAGTTATTCATTGACTAGTAGATTTTAGAATCAGAAAATCGAAACAAAACGAGTTACGTTTTGCCACGTCTCTCTTTCTGCTTCTTCCCCGCCAAAAGATGACAACATGCTGTCAAGTGTATGCATCAGTCAGAAAAATGCTTTACATAGGGAAAGGGAACGTCTTCCGTCCCTTTCTATCTTGACAGAGTGGGCAAATTTCGTCCCATTGCATGTTGTCACGTCATAGCTTAAAAAAAAAAACTCATTTTGTGCCGTTGAATTTATTGCAATTTAATATTACTTTTCAGTGAAGACAGAGGCAATTTTTCTCTTTCAAGTTTCTGCTTCAAGGTTTTACACATTTAAGGCCAGCTTATACTTATTTTAGAGCTTCTTTGAAAACTCCATATGACGGTGGAAGATATCTATAGGACAAAAGAGAGTATTTTTTCTAGAAATTTGAAACACTGGAATTTGAAAGAGCATCTAACTTTCTAAAGAAAAAGCGTGGTTATTTTGCAAAATTTAGAAATTTCTCAATTGCATATGAGGCATGCATTTCCAGTTATGTAGAGTGCTCAAATATATTACGAATGATTAGTAAACTAAAAATGGATTAAATAATGCAACCATCAGACTGTGACAATATTAGTGGCGTGATATGTTTCAGCACAAACGTAAAAAACTGAAATTTTTTATATATCTTATAGAAAAAAGTGTCAACAAGAAAATATTTACTATTGCCGAATTAGGCAAACAAACAAACAAAATTCTAATTCTGTAAAAATTACCAAAAAGGTTGTTAATTTACGTGCTTGGGAACAGAGCCCAAATATTACTATAGACAACTATGCATGTTAGTTTCGAAAGTGAATTCCGAAAAGATATCTCACACTTTAGAAATATTGGCCTTAAATCAGCCTTTATACAAAGCTAAAATTCGGAATTTGGTATTTAATGAAAGTTAATTAAAATTTAAGGTATGGGCTTACGACTTCCAACTCAAAAGATACCTAATATGGGTCGCTGTTTAAAACATCTGTATAAGCACGGGAAAGAATTGCATGTTTATTGTAATTTGTAATGTTTTGGTTCTAATACTTCATGTGTAGCATTTCTGTGCAAATCTTTCAGTTAAATTATTTTGTTCTAAAATATTATAACTTCACCTCATTTGATTAAAATATTCAATGAGAACAACTGTTATAATTTTAGTTTTACTGTCATAATTTTAATTTTCTCTTTAAAGATAATTTTCTTGTCAGTTGCTCAGTTAGGAAAGAGGTAGAGTACACTAACACAAAGTGTATATTTTAACTTTCATTAATTATTTAAAAGACAAACTGAGTAGGAAATTTTGACGACGGTTAATAAGTGCAATTAGAAACAAATGCTAGAAAAGTTTATGAAGAACAAAATTTTTAATTATATGCAATTTTTTTGTGGTGTTTCTTCCAAAAGAAAATGCGTATTTAAGTGCTAAAGTCAGGTAGTTCATTTACTTTTATTTTCAAGAACCTCCTGACCTCATTTACAGATGCGTATATATTGATTGTAAAGAATTTCTCACCTATATTAATGATTTTTACATTATGTTCCATGGTACACTCTTTTTAAATAATACTTTAAAATATGCAAAATGTGTATTGAAAGGAAATGCCTAAAATGCAAAAGGTTATATTTCTGTGTGAATTGTTAGCAAATAAATAACGAGAGAGATGACAACTTTTGTTTCCCTAGCCATTTTATATCACTACCAGTAGTTATTTCCGAATAACAGTTAACGTCTTTTTCTCAGTGTTAATCTGCTTAACAATGCCTTCTTAGTATATTTTTTAAAAAATGATATTGGAAATTTATCTAAATTTCAGGAATCTGAAGTAGACGAATGAAGTCAGGGAACATATTTTTGATAAACTGTCAATAATAAGCTATAAATATTCCATAAATTATCAAAAAAGTTTTCCATCGGTGATTAAGCATTTCACCTAGGACTTTTCCTAAAACCTTATGCTGTTTATATACGGTCGCGGACACTTAGCCGACAGCCACTTAGCCGACGGGACACTTAACCGACAAGACATTTAGCCGACAGGGACACTTAGCCGACATGGACATTTAGCCGACAGGACATTTAGCCGATATGGACACTTATCCGACAGGCCATTTAGTCGACAGGACATTTAACCGACACGGACACTTAGCCGACAGGTCATATAGCCGACACGGACAGTTAGCCGACACGGACAGTTAGCCGACAGGACATTTAGCCGACACGGACAGTTAGCCGACAGGACATTTGTCCAAGACAGAGAGTTACCCGTCAGAACATTTAGCTACGGAACATTTAACTGTCAAGACATTTAGTCAACAGGACACTAAGCCGACAGTGACGTTTTAGCTCACACGTACGAACTAATTATTTAATCTTACTATGAATTACGAAATTTCTCGACTTATCCGTAAATTCAATATTTAAGTAATATTTTCACTATCAGTAAAATTCATCTTTCGATTCTTAAAGATCTCATATGTGGTTATAATTATTGTGTTAATTTAGCATTGTGTGATATTTATCGTGTTGTTCGGTGTATATTGGCCAAATTAAAAAAGCGCTGAAATATCTCGTCAAGGAATATGAATTAAATTTCGAAAGGCAAAAAGAATTTTTTTTACCTAAAAACGGCGGTCACTTAATTACATTTTAATATGGGATCTTCAAAAATTATCCGTGAAGCTTTTTCATTTAATCAACTGGGTCCTTTTGAACACTTTCACATTATTAATAATTTTTCTTAATGATATTAATTTTCCAATCTGGCTGTTCTTAAAATTTCAACACTTTTTCAATTTGGCTACGTGCCAGCTAAACGTCACTGTCGGCTTAGTGTCCTGTTGACTAAATGGCTTGACAGTTCAGTGTCTCGTACCTAAATGTCCTGTCGGCTAACTTTCCGTGTCGACTAAAAGTCCTTTCGGCTAACTGTCCGTGTCGGCTAAATGTCCTGTCGGCTAACTGTCCGTGTCGGCTAAAGGTCCTGTCGGCTAACTGTCCGTGTCGGCTAAATGTCCGTGTCAGTTAAATGTCCGTGTCGGCTAAATGACCTGTCGGCTAAGTGTCCGTGTCGGCTAAATGTCTTGTCGGCTAACTGGTGTCGGTTAAGTGTCCCGTCGGCTAAGTGGTTGTCTGCTAAGTGTCACGGACCCGTTTATATATTGTGCCTGGTTTTAACTATTGCTAGAAAATAATCATTTTAATAGGAATGGAAAAAATTTAGATAATAGATTTGTTCTGTTTGGGTTTAATATGCAGTTGAGAAATAAAAGCGGTATTTGTTATCCTTGAGGCCTAATAAAGGACAGAATTTGTCTCTTAGAATAACTGCATTGTAATTCAAAAGCTTTAGATTTAAACATCACAAAGTTTTTTAGAAAATAATCTACGTATATACCGATTGAGATTTTGCTTACAAATATAACGTGTGCAATACTGTTTGAGAGATTCCGTTCCTTTGTGTGCAATTTGCTACTGAATCTAATTCACGGATTATTAGGAATATGATATTATTAGCATAATAAACTATACATTGTTATAAGAATATTAAATGTGAGCGATTACGGCAGTTTTGTTCAGATGCGTTTTTAATATTTTAAGAAAATTGATAACTGGGAGCACTTTAAATATTAAAAAAAATTTACATCTAAATTTCTTAATTGATTAGAACATTTAATTAATTGAATTTTGTTTCTTCTTTTTCTTCTACATAAGATAAAAATATTCTTTTTCTGACACCATTTCAACATCCTTCGACTTCGGAAACCAAAGTATGTAACAATTATGATATGAAAATTTCCTTTTTTTACGAAACAAATTTCAGAACTTATCAATGATCACAATAAAGCATGACTTTCATCCTAATGAGTAAGTTCTCCCTCTCCCCACAAAAAAAAAACGAGTTAAAACGAATGTATAGTTTAACAAAATTTAAAACAATTTTTTATACAGAATATCAGCAACTGCATAACAGTAATATTCTATGAAAAAAACAAATTTATAAATTTTGTTCTTTTCTCATATTGCTTAAATAGTATCCCCAAGATAAAAGTAATTTATTGAGTTTCTTTTACTTCTTATTTTTTTAAAACTGAGTGACTGGAGGTAGAAGTTCATAGTTTGTAGTTGTTCATAGTTCATAGTTCATAGTTTGTTCATAGTTCATAGTTTTATTCGTAATTCAATACAAAACATGAGTCTAAGACTAATGTGGAAAACGTATGGAACAAGTAATATAAACGTCATCTGGCAAGGAAGCAGCCGTACCTTCAAGAAAAGTGATAACCGCAAGTGTCATTAGAAGTAGTAGGCGTCGTAACATTTGATTGAAATTGAAGATATTCGCTCGCTTGTGCTTTTTGCAATGCCAAAACTATTTTTCCACTCCCGTGTGAAAGTGAGAAATGATTCCATCAAACGAGAAAGAGAGAGCTGTACTGCGGTATTTGACAGTGGAAAAATTACTATCATTCTATGGGAAAATGAGTGTAATTCTATGGATTTTAGCATTTGATGAGCTTTTCGTTGCTTTTCGACCTTCAAATACTATACTAGAGATTGCTGTAGCTTCTTTAGAAGTTCATTTCTCAAGTCTCGAACGGAAATACTACTTGGATATCAAAGGCAGACCTATTCCTAACTCCAAGGGCTTGGACAGCGCATCGGGACTTGGAAGACAATAGAAGCAATGCAACGCCTGCTTCCTACAGGGCTAAATGTTCATCGTTATCCTTACGGTAGTGACTGCTTTCCAGTCAAACGGTATTATTGCCTGGCATGGATTTCCATTCCATCTTGCATACATATATAATTTTATAGTTTTTTTAATATGTTTTGTTTGACAGAAGGCTCTTTTCACGAATTAATTCTTCATTTCACGCGTAGTTTTATCTATTTTTGTATGGTTTGAATGATATTTGTCTTTTACAACAACAATATTAAAATAATAATATCTTAATTAATATTATTTTAAGACACTAGTTATTATTTATGTAAACGGAAAACAAAAAACACTTATATAAACTGAAAATAATAACTCGTGTATCCCGTTTGTTAAAAAAACTAATATGTGTATAATTTTTAAGAAACACATTTATCTAGAAGGGCTCTTATTACGTCTATTCGCTCAAAAATATTTTTATTAAAGCTGAAAAGCTTTCGGATGCTATTGCACTCGTAACTGCACCCCAGATTTCACGAATGCAAAATTAGCAATAATTTGACTATTCAATTAATTAGATGGACTGATTGAAAGCATTTTTTAATAGATTAGGCCTTTGGCATACTTTTCTTCAATTTCTTAGTTTACTAAACTAATTACATGAAATCAGCTTAATTTAAATAGAATATTACTTGAAAGTATGACAGCGTCTGTAAAGATTCTAGAGAGTTCAAATGGACTTTGAAAGGGATTAACTAGTAATAATTTTTATAAAAAATTCCTGATGATTTTGAATCAAAATCAGAAAATACTATCCTCAAGAATTTCGTAAACTGAAAACGCTAAAAGCCATGCATCTAAAATACAGCGTCTATAGCAGAGTTTATTTTCCAGTACCAGTGTTATGTTTTCAATTTAACTGATGCATACGTCAGAGAAAGAAATAGATGAAAAGGAGTAAACGTCTATGGATGAAAAAGAGCCGCATTTATCTTGGCTTCTGAGATAGTTTCATAGAATATTTTCCCATTACATAAAATTCTATATAATTTTTTGAGAGAAAATATCCACTTATTTTTAATGCTTTAATGGATTTCATTTATGTTTTAACATTTTCATTAAAACACTTTGCATGCCGTGACACACAAAGTGTTATTATTTTGGCACTATTCTATTAATCCTATCTCTACAACTTCCATGATATGCTTGATACCAATTTTATTGATGTGCTGGTAAACGATAGAAAATATATTCAGGGACACTTCCAATAAAAGTTTGATAATGTTGGCGATTATTAGAAAGAAAAGAGTTCTGAAACAATAAATATGAAATTACTTTGATAGACATAAAAACCATTACATAATAATTATGAAACATACTGTTTGAGTTAATATAACATCAAGTATCTATCAGTTACATTTTCAGTGTAGTTGTAACACGTGAATCAAAAAGAACAGTTCAATTCACAAATAATCTGAGAAGTACCAGTCACTTAATGCCAGTTGCTTGCACAACTTTCCAACATGAGAAATGCAGTTATCTTACTTCTCCGTTTGTGGGTTTATTCCTGGTCTCACAAAGAATGACATGCATCCATACCTAGTAACTTGAAATGAAGCCCAACATCGTAGTCATAAAAAAGCACCAATTTGTAAGGAAGCATCTGAGTTTTCAAAATGGCTTTCTTGAGAAACTCCCTCAAAATGCTTCATAATATTTCTAATAAATTTTCCTACATAAAAAATTCTGATATTTTCATAGCAAATGTATGAGACTGATCACTACTATCGTTTGATGTGAGCATATTATCACTCGGGAGACGTTACTTTGGAAGGTTTAAGATTATTTATCGCCTGTGTCTTTGCTATCAGTGTGTATATTAACCTTCCAAAATGTTTACGAATGCAACGGACATAACTGCTGATTCAATTCACAGGTTAAAAAACAGCCATTTCATCCTTTTATATGAACTGTAGAAAATTGCTGTTATTTTGAATAATACGTTATTATGGATCATTAATATATTCAAACACAACACACATGATCTTAAAATACGTGGGTGAGTAATCAGTGGCAAGCATAAAGTCAGGAAATCTTCGGCGACTGCTCTAAGACTTGAAAGAACTCTAAATTCCATCTTAAAATCATAAGTTAAAATCACATGCAAATTGTTCTACATCTGGGAAGAAGATCAGGTATGCATATCCTTGAGGAATGTAAAATTTATTTGAATGGGTTTTTGATACTATAAACAGGGCAGTTACTTTGTATTCTTCTCATATTTAATTCAATTTTATTCAACTATTGCAGAGAAATTGATGCAGATGTCCTGAGTGCAATGCCTTAGATTTCACGCTTCGCATTTTACAAAATACTTTATTATTAAAACCAACCATTAAATTAAGAAGACAATGGTATTTAGCAACAACCCACTGAACCATGTTTCGAAACTCAATGCAGTTTCAATTCACTAACACATTTCTTTTTCGAACGATTGTGAGCATGAACTTCCTGCATTTAAAAAGCTTCTTGATCATGGTTCATCATGATTACTGAGAAGAAATGTCAAAAGCACACAGTGATATTCATGTAGCAGTGAGCAGTACATTAAAGACACATATGGAGAGGGCGCAATAGGTCTCAGCTGTCTTCATCATAGCCATTTATGACAGTTTCCAGTTTAGGGCCAATGATGGTATGTCGAATAGGGAGTTCAGACTTCGAGTGGAAAGTGGTTAGCGTAATATGAGGAGGGCTAGGAAAATCCTTTGATTCTTGGGCATCCGATGATAAATTAGGTATTTCTCTCTTTCCATAAATAACTGCTCCTAAAGTTGGTGACATTTCGACATCCGTTTCTGGAACTCTCTGAAATGAAATGGATTGGAGTAAGATTAAAACAACAATATCTTAATTAATATTCCTTTAAGACACTAGTTATTAATATTTATGTAAACGGAAACCAAAAAACACTTACATAAACTGAAAATTATAACTCGTGTGTCCCGTTTGTTAAAAAAACAAATACGTGTATAATTGTTAAGAAACACACATTTATATACACACGTGATTAATTAAGAGAACTCAATAATAAACTTTTACTAATGATTGGTAATGTTCTTAACAGCAAATGTGTTAAGGCATATATTTTTCCGTGAATGATATGATGATATAATGAATATATCTTTCCCTCTAAAGTTGCGAGTTTTGTATTGTTATTTTTATATAATGATGAACACTACTAAATACGAAATGAGTATACTATTTCCATTCCTTAATTTTTCATTTCATTTCATTTCATTTTTATCGAAACTAAAAACTCTCCGACAAGGTAGTGCACTATATGTTCAATACATCTCACTATCTTAATCATATTTAATAACTTTTCAAAGAGGTTCATTATTATTTATGTAGTTTCTTACAGATTTCTATATTTCATGGCCGTACTTTTTATACGTTTTTTAAAGATTAATAGAAAAATAATAGTTTTTTTAAAGCTAATTTTTTTAATAAAACTTAACTTTCCTGGAATGAATAAGTTATTCACTGTTTTCGAATATATTTCAAGCAAGTTTGCTCAAAACTATATCTTCTATCTATCTGTTGAAAAAAACTTTGCCCCAAATTCCATTATTTTTAATTTTGGAGCAATGTAACACTGAATAGTTAGAATGGCAGTGATGACGCAGATAACCGTATTTTCAGTAATTCCAATTAATTTATATTTCTCTGGAGGGGAATATAATAACGAAATATTCTTGAAGAATAGACAAATGTGCGTATAGTATGTCACAATACGATGTATGCAGATATGTCATAACGTAACACTTTCAAAATCCAGGTTCTTATTCAGAAGTTAATGAGTCAGTTTTGAAATTAAAGACATCTGTAACCGAATAACTTCATGCTACATTACGCTTTTCGAAATTATTAGTTCAATCATCCATCTAACTTCACAAATTATGACCTGCTTTTGCCAGTTTTGCTGCAGAAGAACTTCAATTTAAATTTCCTGAAATGTCGATTATGTGACTGTTGCCGATCTTTGAGCTTAAGAATTTTAATTTATCTTTCGAATTATAAAAATAGATTGCATATAATTTGACAACTAAGCGGTGTCTTTATTTAAAAAAATAAACCTATTTGATCACTTCATTAATAATAATAATAAAAACAAAATCTGAAAGGTTTCAGATTTTAAATTACGTCCAAAGGAGCGTTTTTTTAACATTTTGTGTGTTACCTTTATTTATTAAATATCATGTTCTTCGCAATTAAACCATAACCCAGTTTAAGAGCAGTATCGCAAAACAATTTTAATTCGAGTATCTCTTTAGAACTTAAGATACACAGTTTCACGAGCTGAAGATAAAAAAAATTCTGTACAACGTTGCCATTGCTCGCTTTGAAATCCTTGAATTTGTTAATCAAAAATTCGTTTAAGTTTTACAAAATATGAAACCGATAATAAAACAAATTCCAAATTTCAAATTTGGGCTTCCAGATGTCCATATTCGCAGTAGGATTACGTCATTCAAAATTTGATGGCTCGAGGTACCGTTGTTTTATCACAGTGCAAGAAACATACATACATTTACGCAGCTTCTTCATTATTTAATTTCTTCAAATATAATACAGGGCGATAATAATTTGGTGGCAACAGTCTGAAAAGTGAAACGAACATTCAGAGTGATTCAATGGAAAATCGCAAAATGAAAATAATAGGCCCTTTGGACTAATAATATTAATAATATATATTTGATACAATTTAGAAAGTTATTTTAACATTTAAACCAGTAATGAGATGAATAGAAGACGTTTTTAACACCATATATTATGAATTTAGCTACAGAATTTTAGCTTGCGTATCGTATAGCATTGAGTTTGTTTCAGTATTTTGTTCATGATTTTATATTATGTAATCAAATCGCATTCGTTATACACTTTACGCTAAAAATGTTCCTAAATAAAAAACGTTTCAATTTAATTTATTATTTACAGCCGTAAGAAATGCGAAAACTTTAGTTAGGCTACAGAGAGTTCCTTCTGCTATCCTAACACATAGTTCACTTTTTTGTTGTTTGTATTTGAAGAGGTTCTTGTCAGGAGTAAGAGAACATAAATTGCAGTTTAATGTTAAGTGACATTTAGGAGTTGTAGTCTTTAATGAAAGTGTTAGTTGGTTTTAAATTTCCTGCGTTATACAAATTTTGGCTTAATTAAATTTCTCTCATGTCGATAAATCGCAAAGAGCATCTCAGTTTATCCCGCTAGTTTTTGAGAATCTTAAAGGAAACTTCAGTAGCATATAGATATATGCTATGTTTTCTAACGTCAACAAAACTGCAGCAGTAATAGTGCTCCTTGAAGCCAGATGACTTTTTAAATAAGAAATGAAAAACAATTTTCTTTACATATGCTGATATTGTATTAAATATATACATATAAATCAATTGCTAAACTGCCCGTTTTTCCATTTATTGCCTACGTACCTTTCCAGCAGGCACAGCAGTATGGCAATGGCAGTTATCTCTTTTCAGAATGTCTGGACAATGTTCGTGCTGGTTTCCTGAATTTTCTTCGCTTGGAGATCTCCCGCCGCAAATTAAACTGCTGCCTAAAAAAGAGAAGTAGTTTAAACTTCAGAATATGTTGCATTTATCATTTTCAAGTTTTGGATGCTTTCATAAGTATTTCTGCCATTCATGCTATGTGTATTTTTCTAAGTTATGCTAGAGATATTATCTACCCTGAAACCCAGAAAAATATTGGTGCTACAAATCTTAGAACTTTAATATCCGAAAGAATGCACTTATATACTCTTCAAGCCCTTATCTATGCAAGTAGATATAAAAGTGATAATAGTTCGAATTTCAAATTGCTTAAGTATTTTGCCAAATTTTAACATTTTCCAAACTGATTACTTAATAATAAGTTGATTAAAATGTGCAAGAAAGAAACCGTATTAATAAGTTAGAATTTATTCTATAAAGATAAGCTAAAAGTGATGATCAAATCTTTCAGGAAGTTCGAAACGAAAATATTAATGAAATATAATATATTCTAAAATAGCATACTGGTTTATTTATGTTAAGGCAAATTACAAGGGGACTATTTACCTAGGGAAAATGATGTCTTCCTAGAGGACATTTTAAGGGAAACTGATTCATATTCACGCTATACATGTTGAAAAGCATGAATATCCCTATGCAACCTACCCTTTGTCGAGTCGAGCCCTACCAGTTTCCAGCGGTTTTACCTTTCGGTTACAGTTGGGGACCTGAAGACAGCACAAGATACTCATGGCCTCTGATTCTCCAGCAATATATTATACTTCTCTGTTTGTTATCAAAATATTTTAAAAAACAAAATTTGGGGCCGAGAATGCATTTCTTATTTTTTTCTTTGACTCTTAAGTGCTTGCCTAATTCATTTTTCAAAGTTTCAGTCTAAAGGAGTTTCGGTTCTTCACTTTTTATAGAGACCTGAGTGCTGCTATCTTGTTGCTGCCAATTTTAATATAATTATTTAAACTAAGCCAAAATCTCTCAGTATCTTTCTGGTAAGATTTCATAGTTCTGAAATGGGAACTTTTCAATAGGATTCATAATAAAAAAAAAAGAATTTTTATATATTTTCCCTTATATGCTAGCACGCGAAAGAATTAATATTGAGTCCCAATAAACTTTCAAACAATTTTTGAAAGAAAAATTAAATAATGGCCTTCAAAGAGGTAATTTTTTTATAAATCATATTAATCGAAAAATCTTAAAAATTCAAAAAGAAAAAAATCGAGAAATCTAAGAAAACCAAAAAATTTTAAGAATTTATAAAAAGTAATTGTAAACGAGAAAGTAATGTCAGAACCGTATTGGATACACAAGTATATTCTTTTTCCAGAAAACTCCTTCGTTCTCTCCCGCCCAAAAAACATTGACAATGTGTTCTGCTTCCTATCATTTTATGACTTCCTTGAGCTTTCTAGATATAGACTTCACAAAATTTTGACAGAGTTTTGCATCTATTTTTCTCTAACTTCTGTCGGAAATTTTACATATATTAATTCTATCATGTATAGGATACTAAATATGCTCAATAGAATGAAGGTCTGGGTTATATGTGAAGAGTTATTTAAAGTACAAACTTTGCAAATAAGATCATTATATTTGGGGTTATTGTAATGTAGAACGTAGTATGCCCTTTTTTGAGTGATTTGTTTCAAGATTTGTTTTAAAATATTTAAATAAATAAATTTATTCATTTTTCGAGCAATGAAATATCTATTTCTAATGCCGAAAGCACTCGTACAGCCTCAGATCATCTGGCAGTCTCCATCATGTTTTATTGAAGGAGTGAGATTCTCCATTTGAAGTTCGAGATTGGGTTTTCGCTATACAATTTACTTTCCATCACCCCAAGAAACATTGAATTTACTTTCGTTTGCAAATAAAAATCGGGTCCAAAGTTCTGGAGGCTTTTTATTCCGGATGTTAGCTAAGAATAATTGTATATTTCAATCGCTTTATTGAGACATAGCTTTATTCCAGTTATTCTGCCGTAAAAGTTGCATTTTTCAAAAAATATTCTTATTAGTTTCGGTACTCACATATTTAATAAATAGGGTTCGGCTGCTAAATTAAATTAAATTGCACTTATTTTAGGATTGTAAACAATGTTTTTAGCGATACACTCTTGTTCGCTTCCAGTGAAATGTCTTGGACGTCCTGTTCGTGATTAGTTTTCAATTAAATTTGCTTTCATGTACTTCGAAATCAAACTATGAACAATTGATTTGATTACATTCAATAGTTCACCTGTTTCTCTCAGAAATTTTCATGATTCTTATCTAAAAGAAAATTTCAGAAATATTTCAAGTTATATTAACAAAATGGCTCCTCAACGTTTAAATGTGATCTTTTCTAGGTTTAAAATCCTTCTTCCGGTCATTTTCTTAAAAAAATTGACAGAATTAGCTCTGCATTACGTTTGTTATTGCAGTACCCCAGCACTGTTTTGACTTTAATTCTGACAGACAAAATATTCAGATAAAAGTTTGAAAACAAATTATTGAAAATATTTGATTTATTTATTAGTGATATCTAACTTTTATTCATCATAGTAGATTTAATAATATTTAGTTATAGAAAACAATAAGAAATATTTAGTTTTGGAATAACAGCTGAATTTTTATCCCTGAATGTTTCAATGCTTCTCGACAATTTTCGAGTCACTGTCATTAGCCAGTTTCCGTTAAAGAGTCCTCCACGAAGGCATCATTCTCCTTAGGCAGATAGCCTTCATGTGTTTTCATTATTTCAAAAATCTAATTTAATATTCACCGTACATAACAAGCTCGATAGTTTTGGTGGGAAAACGTTCCCCATCAGCTCATTTCGATTGTGGTAGAAGATTTTCAAACATAAGAAATTCATTTTAGGTAATTTTTTTAATAAATAAAGGGTGAAATGGGATGACACTTAAATATTTGCTTTGGAAACAAGAATTCTACTGTAAGAGGTAAGAACAACGCAAGCCATTTGACAGTAGTCAACAGGTATCTTCGTCGTATGTTGCTCTCCGCAGCAAATTAACATCCAAATGTTTTATATGCGCCATCATGAAGTAAAAAGTTTAGATTCAAATAATTAGCATTAATTAAGATAATATTTTTTAAAAAATACATCCTAGTTTACGAAGATGAATGCGATAATGATATCTGAGAAATAAGTACATGTTAAAGTGAAATTTGAAGCAGGTCAGAGATATATTCAGAGATTAATAGCAGAAAATTACAACAACTTAGAGGTCAAACAGAAGAGATTCGCAAATTTCTCTGAATGTGCGAGACGAAATAGTAAAACTGTTTTCAAAATGTGCCACATTATATGCAGAGAAATCCTGTATTAGATTTTCTAAGCAAATCGGAGTTGTAAACATTTGTAAGCACATTGGAAATGACCCTCCCCCTTTAAGAAAGAAAAGAGCTGGGGGCATTTAAAAGATAGAATATGATAACCGTTGCAAATGTAAATCAGACATAGTATTTTTATGTTTTAAATTGTAAAAGTTTCAGTATTAATGACATTGACAATTTTGTACTTAAACGAAAATTCGTTTATTAACGACTCAGACCAAAAAGAATTAATTTATTTCAATAAATTACTGAGGTAGAAATCCTCAAGGCATAATTGCTTTTTTTTGAAGATTTCTATCCTCCTTTCTGAAACAAAGCAATATCAAATAAGAGGATATAATTAAGGATTTATTTACTGAAAATGGCAAAAGCATTAAATAAAGTAACCAAAATTTGGAGATTCATTAATTTTTGAATCGAAAAAAGTGTGTTGCTATAAATTGCCCGCAGCAAAATAATTCTGCAGCTTCTTTATTTTAAAACCTTTCCAAAGTTCAAATAATTACACAAAAGATTCCTCTTTTCTCCATGGGGTGCTCATAGGGAGTCAAATTAGAATAAAAATAAGAGTAATTTAAGTGCTTAGCCTCTCTGCACCTCTCGTTATTACCCTTAAACACGTGGGACAATGGAAGTTCCTAAGCAAGATGACACTCACCGCCTCTAATTACTTGCAAGGAACTAAACGAGAAAAGCACCGGAATAATGTAATATCTACAAGAGATTTAATTAAAACTTCAGCTCTTCGTGAGATAATGGCCCGTGTAATGTATCGATCGAAATTTGTGTATAACTCAAAACCGCTTCGATGATTGCTTTATTAAATGTAACCCTCTTGAGCGTGTCGCAGTCCTACAATTCTTAATTAGAATACTTAAACGCTTTCCTGTTTGGCTGAAACCTGAAAGGAATCGTCCATGCATTGATGGCCTTGGTTTTCTATTCTCTAAAACCTAGGAAATTCAAATTACAATTGAATTTAATTGCCACCGCCTTAATCCTTCCCACTCATAAGACAAATAAGATGTAAAATGGCTGCGGTACCAAGCCTCATAAATATTCATGCAGAGAAGAGTGGTACTGCGGTGGTTTTGTGCCCACATTTCCTACAGCTTACTCTTAAAGAGTAAGAAAGTTCTTCGAGAGGGTGGAAAGTTCAGCGCAAGAGAAAACAAATGCAAATCTGATATTTGGACAGCTTGGAGTTTTATGGAAGTTTAAATTGTTTTAATTATTGTTTGAAGAAAGGTCCTATCTTGACAAGCTAAACCAGCAACTTTATTGTGAATATTGTCGAAATTAGGTACAGTATGGTACTAGGAAAATTTCATGAGGTAAATTATTATGAGAGTTAAAGTTAAGCAATTAGAATTTAAGATTTGATTGAGAGGTAAAGAAAATATTTTACTAAAGTAAGTATTCTCGTGTTATTGGAGATGAATAGAATGTGGTTTCTCTTATATGTGTAATTTAGAAAATTTAAAAACCTTAAAAGTTAGGTGAAGAGCATTTAATTTGTATTTTATGCTGTGTAGTATTAAACGTGCTTCCTATTACTCTACATAGTTTTTAGAGGTCTAACAGATCATTTTTAGAGGTTGCTTCGTAACATTTGCAGATTACGTTTCAATAGTACAGTATTGAGTATCAATAGTACAGTCTTTAACACTGAGTTTGGAAAGATAATTCTTTCATTACTTTGATAATAGTATTACTATTAATAATGTCTTCTCGGAACTACAAGTGTTACGATAAATAATGCTGTAGGTTTCGGAGTTATTATTTCTTATCATTCCTTTTAATATTATTTAATTTTAATATGTTTGAAGTGTTCATAATTATCTTCTTAAGTATGAAAGATTGGTATAAAATCACTCTAAAATTTGGAAAATTAAGAATTTATAGTACCTAAGAGTAGAATTTTCTACCAGTCTGCATTTTCAAATTTTGAGATTAGTTTCACAGATTTATTCAACTCTTTATTTTTCAAAAACGAGGAACAAGAATAACACTTTTTACATGTACATTGTCCTCAAATACTCTCTTTAATTCATTCAATGTATATTTTTACAATTAATTATTTTAAAATTACGTAAGTAAGCTGTTTATCTTATTTTGGAAGACAAAGGCAGTCATAAGAAATTTAATTGTGGGAGATCTGAGTCCTATTTCCTATGTTTTTCATTTACTTTGAAATCGCTTCATCCAGTTTTTACCTAAATGCTTGGAAGTTTATTTACTTAGATATTTAGATATTGATATATGATGAATCATTAACAACGGAAGCCTATTAGTAAATGGCTTTATTTCATTCGGGTGTTACTGATTGGAATGCACCAAACTGCCAAACGAAAGTCTTTTAGCACTCCTTATAGACTGAATTTAAGTTTAGGTGATATTTTGCAGTTTGTGCTTATCGGATATATTTTACATATTTCACTAAATAAATTTCCACATTTATCCTGTAGGAATACCCAACAACTTCGTTGCATCGGCCACTTTTAAAAATGTTTTCTTCATCGACTCCTTTATATTTTCCATTATAATATACAGAATACAAAAAAATTACAATGCAAATAATTGCTTGCGTATAAATAACTTAAAGATAGAAATCAGACTAAGAAAATGAAGAAAAATTTTGAAGAAAGTATTTTATAAGATTCATGTTTTATTCTTTTTGTGTCATTATTATTTTAATTTCACAAATGTAAATAAGTTTTCAAGAACAAAATCACACACTTTAATTGCACAAAGGCTCAGTTTTAATTAATATGATGGTTGTGCTCCGTATATAAATGCAAAAGTTTTAATATTTGGAAAAACATTTCCTAATTTAATTTTTAAGCCACATCGTTCAAAAGTATTCAACTTGTTTTTTGTTTCACGTTTTAGTTTGGCGTATTTGTTTTACTATGTTTTAATGTGTTCTTGCGATTTACTTTTTCATATTGCACTTATTCCATAAAAATTTCATATTTAAAAACTACTCATTCCAGTGTTACTGGAACGCTTGTGAATCCCTGCTATAACAGATGAACTGATAATAAAAGCAAAGAACTTTGCCTAGGTCATTTTGTATGATTTATTTTAATTAACACATTAATTTTATGACAAATCTATTCGGTACATATACTTCCTTTTTTAGCCTCCAGAGACGTATCCCGAATTTTCATAAACAGCATGATAAAATAATTAAAGGCGCATAATAAAAATTTTAAATTCTCTTCTTTTTAGTCTGAATTGCAAACCTTTCTAGTTAAGGTTCACAAACAATTTATATAGGAGAGCCATAACTCAATTTTGTTTGGTTTCTGCATATAGCATTATGTATACTCCTGCTAAAAATAAGCAACAAAGGCAAAACACGGAATAAAACCAAAACTAAACAATGGATACGCGTGAAACCAGTCCAAGAGTTTGGTGTGGCATAATTAGACCACATAGCAAACAAACATGGAAACGGACACTGACCTCCTTTAAAATTTCCCCATGTATTACAACCATCAGATTGTGAAAGTCCAAATGGACCTGAAAAATGTTCAATGGAAACATGCTAATAATGAGTAAGATACCTTCTAGCTGAAATGCTTCTTCACAATGGCGAAGCAAGTTGGCAATAGTTTCGCTGATCGCTTGTTGAAGCAATAGCACCCATTCCTATAGTAATGCATGTCAGAGCTCATATAAGGTGTCTGGCGGTAAACTGCGACCTGCTATTCGTCGTCCCAGCATGTCCCACACATGCTTTATAGGATTCAGGTCCGGTCATTTAGCAGGCCATGGCAGATATGGAATGGTTTCACTCTCCAGATAATTCTCGAGCTCTATACGGGTGCCTACTGTTCGTTGCTATCCCAGCCTATACAAGTAAGCCTCCTCCTCTGTAATTGACCTTTTCGACGATGTTTGGCGCTCGATAGCGTGTTTCTGGTTCTCGCCATATCATAGCCATGTGGGAATCGTTCTGGATGTTAAATCGAAACTCAGTCGTCAAGAGTACGTGGCCCCACTGTTCTGGTGTTCAGTTGCGATGTTCAAGGGCTCAATTCAAAGGCCCTGTGACATGCGATGGGGGACAAAGAAACGCAAACCACAGGTCGTCGGGCGCACAGTCCACCTTCATGCAATCGACACTATACAGTTTGGTGACCAGATGAGCAGAGTCCATAAAAATTCCTCTTCCTGACAGGAACGCATTTTCAAATGGAGAATTTTCTTCCTCATTTGGTCAAGTTTCCATTTTTGCTTTCCTCAGGGAAACTGAGGTATTCATTTAGTATCGTGTAAAAATACCAATTTAACTAACTGATGAATAAAGTGGTTAATAACAGAATTTTCTGATAATATTGCAATTCGATTACGTAACAATATACTGGATTTCATCTTATACAGAGCTTTAGCACGCTGTGGTTGTGATTCCACTCGAAATTTAGTTTTTTTCAGAACAGGGCTCCAGCTAAATTTAAGCTGATTATAACGAGATTTATGGTCTGAACACATACTAGTAACCTACTGTAGTAGTTGAATCCATCCTTACATCACGCATTTGTTCCTGCCGTATCAAAGAACTGACCCCGCTAAAAGAAAACCCTTCCAACATCATAAACTATTAATTAGATAATTTTATTGCATAAGAGAGACTAAAAATTTGTCGTGGTTTATTTTTATAATTACCATACATGCCCTTTATACTACACTTAATTTTGAAATTTAACATATTAGTATATGGAATTTTGAAAGAAACCTAGAAATAAGCCCACCTCGAAGCAGAAAATTCGTCTTGTTATTACCTAAAAAACATATAATAAGTCATGCCAAAATCAGTAATAAACAAACACTCTCTTCCAGCTACATGCGATAAAGCGACCGCGTGCAGCTGTTCCAAGTCAAGTCTGGCACCTTGTGAAGGGAAAGCAGGCGAAGGGAGAAGTTCCTTTTGCACATGTAAAACATTTCGTCAACCTAAAATTTGACGAGAAGAGCCGATGAAATTTTGATATATTGGTGATTTACTCACGACATTAATAATTAAACTACGAGTGTTCGTGGGAATTCGGATTTCCATTGCAAAGACTGCATATATGTATGTATATATGGGCGCAAGTTTGTTCTATGAATTTAAGATCGAATTATTGCATTGCTTTCTTACACCATTAATTAACTGCAGCATTTACTGCGTTTAGTTGCAGCTTATTCTAAACTTATTATCTTCATTTTTTCAGTTTTAAGTGCATATATGTGATATTTTCAGTCTAGAGTGCGGATGTTGTCGTTGCAAGTGGAAGGCAGCAGAACTGAGTATAGAAGAATTTCACTTTAAAAACTCCACGTCTTTATTCGATTAAATGACAGCTCATTTGTCTTTAGGCGAAAATCACATATTCAATAATAATTTAAATAATAATACTACTAAATTTAGAACCCCGGCGTCATAGATATTTTTTAACAAAGAAAAGACGGAGAGACAGCGTATGCGGCTGTTCCGTGCTAATTTGACGAAAAATGGCGCGTAGAGCTATTTATTAAGAGGCTAGAGTGTTCTGGATAGTACTGTTTAGGGGGAAGATCTTGATATTGTGGAACCTTAATTAGAGGTTGCCTGTTTGCGTAAAGCAAAGCCATCGTATTTTTTATATTTTACACACACACACACGCGCACGCACACACGCACGCACGCACGCACGCACGCACGCACGCACGCACGCACGCACGCACGCACACACACACACACACACACACACACACACACACACACACACACACACAATTAAATAAAATCTGTAACTGGATAACTTATACTGTCTTTTAGGAGCAGAAAGAAGAAGACGCGACTTTTCGGAGTTCTTTTTGATTTAAATGTTTGATTCTAAATAAAATACACGACTCAAAATTGTATAGTTAAAATACTTAACAGGGATTTTAATGCATTTTTTAGTTAAAAAACAACACCTCTTTTTCCAAAATTTTAAATTTATAGATATTACTCTTTCTAATAAAACTACTTAAGATCAAGTCTTTTTTTTCTGATGCCCAGTAAAAGTACAAATTTTGCAATACGATACAATCAGACTCCAAACTAATCGGTCATCCTAAGATTGCACTGCATTTCCAGAAGAAAAATGAAGTATTAATTAGAATTTCAAATAGATTTTCTTTTAACATTTTATTCGAGTGTATTAATTTCCCACATTAAAAAGTCACTGAAAGATCTAAAACAAAAGCAATTTTTTTAAAAGAAACTTATTAATTTTTTATCTCTTTTAAAGTAAGTAAACTGAAAATGCAGAAAACACGATATTAAAATTTTCCCCAATTGAGGTCTAACCTATCCAGGCTTTAAAAAAGGGATCAGTTGTCTTGAAAATCTTCAGATAAAACTCATCTGAAAGCTGAAAGCTCTTTATCTTCCACATTCTTGTTCTTAACGACAGCCAAACCCCGGAACAAGGCCATTTCTATTTTCCCTTACTTTCAGTTCATTCATCTGCAATGGACTTAATTAAAACTGAGAGGGGGCTTAGTTTTGAACAGGTGCTGGTTCTGATAACATGCTTGTTTTTTGTTTTAAATTTCGGTGGGAGGTCTTGATATTTTGGGAATTACCATTTTATGTTTTTGAAAAATTTAAGGCTCATCAGCTTTCAATATCACTAGAAAATCTCAAAATCTTAACATTTTACAAACTAAATTATTTTACAGTTTCTTTGATTAATTGAAATATTTATTTAAATTATTGCTTTCTCATCATCTAGAGAATAAAAAACAACGTTTACTTGTAGGTTCCTTTGAAGACGATTAGCTGTGTTACTATAGAGTTAATAGTTTATCTTAGGAAAAAAGTAGAATAGCTGGAGTTTTCTTTCGAAAGATTCAAATTTGTTTGCAAAATCTTGGTCATAAAATGCAGTTAAAGAAGCGAAAGAATTTAAACTGCTAAGCCAAGATTATAACACCTATCGAAACTTTAAAAGATAAAACGCAAAAACTCTTCCTAGCAAAAGCACCGTCTACTTGTTAAATAAACCATATACTATTAAGTTCTGAAATCAGCTATTGGTTAAACTTTGTCAAAAAAAAACCCAGTTTTTTCATTTTCACGACGAAATTAACTTAAATATTGTAAAATATATGATTTTTATCCCACAGTTTCAATTTTGTGTTAGGTTTGTTTAAATTTAATTTTATTGCAAGATAATAATGATAAAATTAACAGGCTTTTGACAATAAATCAAATTTTCGCATATTATTAAACAGATCATGTAATAGTTAGACTTATTTTGGCTTTTAAAATCTAGATTTGATTATATAGTTATTTTCTAATTTAAATTGTGCTTTTATCCTAAAGCAAAGTAGTCTACGGGCGAGTGCGTGGATAAGCTTGCTGAACACTGATAGCTCGCTTTGGGTTTACATTACGAAGAAGCGGCTGGTTGCTTGATGTTCTTTGATTGTTTCTCGTGCGTAATATAATTACCAGTCAATTTTCTATAGAATGCCTTTCACGAAAAAGTCCGTCATTTAGGGAGGGAGATAATTCTCCTGTGTTTGTTTGCTAATCAGTTAATCAACCAACTAGGTTCAATCTAAGGAAGAAAAAGAAAGTGAAATATAAAGGGAGGTACATAAATTATTTAGGGAATATGCCGTATATGATATTTGCTGGATTGCATTCAGCTGAAAATGACGTAAACTTTTTTTCTTTTACCTATTTACATCGCATCATATCTTGACATAAAAATTTAGCCCTTTCATTTCAATTTATCAATTCATCAAATTCACTGATATCTAGAAATTAGCCTTTTCCATTTACACTTTTGAAGTACTCTTTCAGACATTCGTAAAATATTTTGGAAGCTATTAAAGCTTCATATAGCACGACGTAAAAGCACTTGATAACATTATCAGCAAGCTGATTTAATAACGCAGCAAGAGAAACGAAATTTTTCTTATGTTCTTAAAATAGATTTGTAAGTATCTCCTCTGAAAACGAGTAAAATAAAACTGGTTTATCTTCATATTCATTTTATTCCTTCAGGAGCTAAATTGCTTTATGTTGTTAGAAGATGAAAAGTCAGCAGTTTCCCAATGAAATCATCAAAAATGGTAGAAAAGCTACGGTCTACGCTAAAAGACCTGCTATACTACTGCTTTTAAAACTTTTTTACTTCACCAGCAATGATAATAGAAAATGGCTTAAACTATTGAATGAAATATGAAGATGATTTGAAAGCTTCACTAAAGTGTAAAGAAAAATGTGAAAAAGTATTACAAGTAAAGTATCGGGTCATAAGCATAATGTAATTTTGTACGCTTGTGTTTTATTTCCTAAAGTAAGCGGGAATTTTTATTTTTCTCCTATTATTTACCTTATTTAATATTTTTTATTCTATTTATAGGAAAAATATATATAGTATCTGAATAGTAATTTTTATATATATTTTGCTTTTAACAGTACCGTGTCTTCAGAAGTGTGTCTTATAGAAGAAACTTGTAAACTGTGATATATTTTTCGTCTGTATAACAGTGATAAATTCACATAAATAACGAGTTATGTAATGCGTGTGTTTTCAAACTTTGAGGACTGAATTGTAAAACATCGATATTTGAAAAAAAGCAACGTTATCACTCTTTAGCCTTCTATGCAAATTACATCTAAATTTGTACATCTTTTCGTAATTCTTGTTTTGTCTTCTATTTTACATACACAGTGGTACCTCTGTATACGTCCGATTTGAAATATATCTAACTTGGTATACATCCTGTTCAGATGCGGAAAGTTTTGCTTGGTATACGATATTTGTTAGGAATACAATTCAAGTCCGATGAGTCAAGACTGCACGCTACACTTGTTTACATCTCTCGAGAAAATGCTGCGACTGCCCATGAGCGTAAGTACATCTGTTGCTACTACTCAGTAAACAACCCACGTTGTAACTGCAAATTTTCAAGTGGTTTTTCGTGTAAATAGTTTGTAAGGAAAGCCATTGAGAAGACTCAAGCCACGAAGAAAGTGTTTAGTATCCCCACAGAGGTGAAAAAACAGATTATTAAAAAGTATTAAGATCGCATGTGTATGCCAAGTACAATTATGTCTACGACTGAGAAAACCAATGACGTTATTAAGAACGATAATGTCGCGAAAGGCTAAAATCAGTTACCAAAGAAAGATCAGATATATTAGAGCATATTGAAAAATAGCTTTTGATCTGGATAGCAGAAAAAAACTATGTACCGTACCACATGTATATGGTTTCATTTATGTACAGTATATCTTTCACTCACTGCACTTGTATTTTATTTTTAAACACTTATAATAGCAACATGACTTTTTATAAGAATGGATCAATTAATTTTCCTTTATTTGTTATTAGATAAGCTCCTTTCGTATATACTCAAGTATCAGGAACGGATTAAGGATGTATACCGAGATTCCATTGTATTTTGGTGTATAAGACTTCTGAATTCTCCTGCAGAAACTAACAGTTAAAAGGTTTTCTATTCTCTTTTTGCTTTGTTTCTGAATTAATAAAATACTGTGAAAAAGTATGTCCTTTAATACAAGATTTGGCTTTAAAGAACAGAAAATAGACAGCAAGATTCTAAATCTGGCGGATAAAGGATGATTAATAAAATTTGCATTTTTCTTTTTAAATCAAAAACTTAACGATAATTGGATTTTTCAAAAGCGTAATAGAAGTCTGTTATTTATCGATCCTTTTCTTCTTTTTAGAAGTTAGATCTCTTGCTGCTTTTTAGAACATAGAGTATACTGTCTTCCCCTTCAAGCAAAAGTTTCTCTTGAATTTACTACCTGTCAATATGAAAAAAAAAAACCGAACGCAATTTTTATTCGAAGTTCCTAAATGCGAATTTTTTTAAACCTATGCCATTTTTCTTTTAACCGTGCAAATGGTTGTTAGTTTGCCTCTGGATTGTAATTAAAGCCCCATCATTCGTCACAAGCAATAACCTTTTTTTTAAAAATCAAGATTACTGTCTGACACTTTTATCTCACCCTTAGTTATTTTTATTCACCCTTTGAACCCTTAACAACAGATACCGGCTGAAGAAATTCCAAAAAATAATTCCATTTAAATTTCTTTCCGCATGAAAATAATATTTTAAAGAAAAACGTTGAGGCATGTTATTAATCATTGTCGATAGTTATTATCTGGCAGATCCACTAAGGCTGGTTGAAAACTTAAATTCTAAAACTTTCTAGATACACTGTGCATAATGTGTTATAAAGTAACCTCTCACATTACTAAATCTAAGCAATCTTCTTTATGTCAGTCATTATACATATCTGAAATACGAAATTTATTCTTAAGAAAACAAATTAAAAGTTATTTTTACTAATTTATGATTTTTACTTCTCATATGAATTTATTTATTTCTTTAAAATATATGTCTATTAAATACTCTTTATCTCGTTCGTTCAAAGACCGTAAGTTCCCATTAATGGTTAAGGAGAAATTACTCTCATGGAGTAAAAGCTTTCCTTAAATAAGACTGCAAGAGCAATATAAAAGCAGTAATAGCTACATAATTTATTTATCAATTAGTCCTTTAAAGTTTTACTTCTTTATTTTGTGCGCTAGAATTACTTATAGTCATTTTAAATGAATTGCAGAGAGTCTCTAATGCAACAATAATGAGTTAAATCGATAATATTTGGTAAACAACACTAATGAAATTTTAGTGAAGTAGAGTTTTTTAAAATAAGGAGCGCTGAAGTTTGCGTCGATAAAAGTTTGGAACACTTTCGTAACCGTTTGGTAGTATCTAATGCTTTTAAATCATTTGCGATGGTTAAAGAAGTCTCCAGGCTTAAATCTTTTAAAATTTATCTCATATCACGTGATTACAAAATTCAAAGAATCAGAAAGCATACTCTGCATGTAGAATTAATCAATCATCGTCATATCAATGACTTTCTATGTGATACTTTGCTAGTTCAATATTCATTACTTATATCACAAAAATAGTAAAATAGTAATTTTACTTTTAATACTTTGTTAACATTCTATTCGAAAACAAAATGCAACCTCTTATAACAACAACAAAAAAATTTCTCGACTAAAAAGCTGAAAACTTCATTTTCTTGTTTCTAATCAACGGTTACAGCAGTTTCTTCTCTCTCTCTTTACCTATCTATATATGTGTGTGTAATATGAATCCTTTGTGTTCTCTTAAGATTTCGTATGTTATTCAAAATGTCTTACTGCAATTAGTGTTTTCATATTGCTTAGATAATGATGGTTTCAGTTTGAAACTACTTTTATTTGATACTTAAGGTAAAAGCAGTTTCATTTTGTAGTACGTATATGCCCTTAAAAGTTTTATTTATTTACATTTTAACATATAAAAACTTATTGCTTCTTCAAAATGAAACTTTCTTTTGACTGCAGCTATCATTATCGTATAAAACCGAGTTGTTTAGAAAAAGCTCAGTGAAACATTTTATAAAAGCATGAGAGCCATCTACTGCATTGTAAAAATCGTATTCAAATGAAAAGAAAAAAAAGCGTAAGTGTTTATGAAATACGAAATTTTATTCTCTTATTTTATTTTTTAACAAAATGAGATAGGGTGCCAGTCTTAAAATGTAAGAAACGAATTGACAAGGAAACTATCCGGATACTTTCTTTTGATCAAAGTTAAGTTTAAAAATGTAGGTTTTAGGTAAAGCCTAAATTTTCCGGTGGTTTTTACTGTTTTGTAAGGTTTTTATCCCTCTTACCGCATGCCTCCGTCGTGTAATTGGGATACACTTCCGGCTAGCATAGGAAAGGTCCAGAATTCAAATTACGGAAACGACATTACATATTTTGTACGCCTTCTGCTCTGAAAATAAAATGCCAATTGTTCTTAATAAGTGGTGCCCAAATAAATCGTGGTGTACGATAATTCGTCGTTACCAGAGTTTGAGGACTGGGTCTCGGTGTACCCAGTCGCCCACTAACTTGGGGAGAATGTAAGTTTTATTTCCCTCCTTAACCGCCTGTCTTCATTATAAGCTATTTTCTCCCTCCTCCCAGCATGCGTTCGTGGTGTAAAGGTTTAGCACACTCGGCGCGTATTCGAGACGTCCAGGTTCGAGTTCCGGCGAGGGCACTGCTCATTTTTCCCGTTTCCTGCTTCAAAAAAATTTCCAATGACGCTACAGTGGCTCCCGAACTAAAAGGTGGTGGATGATGATTCTTCACCACCTGGATTTGGCAATTCCCTAACCCCAGTCGCCTTTTGAAAGGGGGAGCATATAAGGTATTTTCTCCCTCCTTCCGGCATGCCTTCGTAGTGTAACGGTTAGCACATTCGAGTTAGTTAGTTATTCAAGAGGTCCCGGCGAGGGCATTGCTCATTTTCATGTTTCCTGCTTCAAAAATCCTAATGTCTCTGCATCGTAAAGTAACTGGAAAGTACGTCCGAACGGCATCGGAAGGTTCGGGGTATACCTAATGGTTTTTACATATTGCGAAACGTAATTCCTTGAAAACTCGTTTTTTAGAGGGAGGATTTTCAATGTATTTATATTTGATATGATTACCTCTTTACCTCTATTGCAGATATTTAAAAGAACATCTGATGTAACAATGCGTTGCTTTGCTCTATAATGCATACGCAGAGGTTTGTAAATTGAATATTTTCCATTGTTTCTTACTCTACGTAATCTTAATACACTAAAAACGTTTTAATTAAACAAATTTTGATTCTATATATTTTTATTTGATATACTAAGAATTTTTCTTTTACTGCAATCATTAAAAAGATCCATTGATATTACAGGGTTAACATCAGTTGCTGTTTATCATAATGAGGAACATATTACTTCTAGAAATATAAGAAATAAATATTTATTTTTGAGCTACAAGAGTAAAAATTAAGAACATGAAATATACTGCTTATTACCTGCAATATGATTTTTGCTGTTCAACTATTAAAAATTCTACTTCTAAGTAATGTAAATATTGAACTCGTATGCCGACTTCTAAAGTGTAGAAAAGAGAAACTTATCATGATCTAATCATTAGGACTACCACTCTAGAAACAAAATGCCAGTTCCTTACGTGATAACTTAAAGTGGAAGAAATTGGAGGTGATGTTCACTGAATTTGTACAAGACTTATTCTACTCTAAAGTACAAGATAGAAATTAATGATGACTTCTAGAAAATTAATGAACAAAAGGAAAGAATGTAACATGTTTCATTTAGAGGACAAGGCCTCAAAGTGAAACACAGGAAACCGAAGTTTACTCTTCGACGGGTCAATGAGTTTTATAATTTGATACATTGCGACATTGACTTTTTATGAGTCGCATCAGCGAGTAACTAATATGTCTCATAACTCTGTGTTTTCAAAAAACGCTGATCATTCGCTATATAAGTCGGACACGACACGCTTTATTTAGTCTGTGATTGATGGGAGTTTATTCAGTCTTTGTGTGATTTAAAAACAAGTAGTTTGAGGGATTTCCTGAGTGTTTGCTTACATTACCTCTCACACAATAATTTTTGCCGTTTGCTTGACTTTTAAATCCATTAAATTTATAACACTGGTTTTAAATTCCAAACAATCTTTTCCTGCGGATATTACTGTTTTTTACTAGCCCTAAGGTAAATTTAAAACGGTAAGTTCATGAGCTTATAAAATCATAAAAAAATTAATCGATTTTCTCTCGCGTGATCTTGTGTAACTGACGGCACTTCCAACTAGTAATTGGAAAGTCGCGGTTTGACTCCCGGCGTGGGCATTGCCGAATTTTTGTGCTTCCTGCTTTGACATAAAAACTTAATGTCTCTAGAAAAGAAAAAAATCAGCAATTACTTAAGAAAACAGATCATTTTAAGAGATTCGCAACGTGAATAGGGGCTATCTTGAGGGCTATAACCATATGTTCAAAAGAATTAATTCTAAAAGAATTACTGAAATGTAATATGTAATATATTTTGGTTCCATATTACTCTTAGACATATAAAATTAAAGGAAAGCTTATAAAATTCGGTATAGCTGGTGATGTTTGAAAAGGTAGGTTTTATACTTCAGCATAACCAGCATTATGTTGCTAACAAATGCAGAGCAGCAGCGTAAAACTTTAATAGGAAATATGTATTCGATTACGGTTCTGTTTTGGTTTATGTGATTACTGCAAAACCTCAAGGGCTATCTGCCTAAGGGAAGGGATGGCTTCGTGGAGAACTTTCTATGAGAAAATAGCTCGTATACTCATTACACATGTGGAAAACACGAAAACGTGTATGCAGCTAGCCCGTTCTCGCGATTTGAACCTCGGACCGAACTACCAGCTTTCAGCAACTTTACCGCTCGGCCGCTAGTAGGCCTTTATTCGGTTACGAAAAAGACGAATTATGGTTCTCTTTTTACTTGTACAGAAAACAGTTTCTACAGTGTGTGATCACCAAGATTTATTGATCATCACACTATTTTTCATGAAATTATTATGCAGATAATAAACTTAATCCTTAAAATCCTTAAATTAACAACCGTTATTGTAAGAAAGAAGATTTGAAGTTCAAACAGATCTGAGGAGAAGACTTACGAATTGCAACTGAGCATCCGAAGGCATTCCAAAGAGATTCAGTCTAACTGAGATCCAGAAATATACTGGGCAGTTAAATAGAATGATATTTTCAAGTTATTCATCCATCAAGAAAGCTTGATGAGCTTGAGCATTTTTGTGTGCATTGTACAGTGCAGATGCAGAAAGTACAGAGTAATGAAATTTGTTTCATAGGTTCCTGAAGGATAGTCTATATGCATCTCGAAGTGTTTTGTTATTTTCTAAATTCAGCTTATCTTTTTAATTAATGTTGAAGCTATTTGTACGGAAGTTTCGTAAGAAACTTCACTGAAAAGGTTGAATAAACATTTATTTCAAGCTTACACCCTCAGATAGATCGGAAAATAATCTTATGAATGAAGATTATTCCGAATCTATAGATTAACTTACGGAATTTTGGCAGTTTTTCACAAATTGATCGTTTTGGATTTCGATATTTTCATCTATAATGGTTTAAATTCCCGCATAAAAAATCTTGATCTGACGACGTCCTGAAATTTTTATATATTATAAAACGAACTCTTCGCTGTCTTATAAATTAATAATAATAAAAAATTAATTAGACCATTTTACGTTGGTCATGCTTTATTTCTCTTGATTTCATATTATTCTATCTTATTTTTTTATATTTTAATGCAACATTATTTCTTTTCTTTTTTCCCTTGTAAATTCGTCTTTTAATATTAATTTCTTTTACTAATCCCCTCTTTTTTCCTGGATATAAGGAATTAGTTGTAAAGAAATTAGATGTGGAAATGAATAGACGTTTTGCCATTTTAAGATGCTACATTCTTTGCAGCATTTTAGTCTAACAACTGATTTCCTTAATTTTAATACGACGTGTAATTTTTTTTCAGGAGAGGATTTTTACTTCGTATTCATTCCCTTTTATTACACTAATTTTTTTACTTTCAGCTTAGTGCGTGTATGAATCAATGATTTTCGAGGAACTGTCGCATTCTTCTGTGCATGTTCTTGTTATTTAAGTGGCACAGCCAAGCACATCATACAATATACAACTCGAATACGGGCATGATGGTCTGGGAAGCCAGCAGCTATGTTATCTAACGTCCTTCAGTACGTACTGATAGCAGGTTAATAGCTACTAAGACTTTAGAACGCTTTTATAGATGACGCAAGCAAAGCCGCATTTCATCATTCCAACTGTCTCTTAGAGAACGTTTCATAAAGTGAATTCAAGTGCCATCTCGGCTTACCGCAATTCAGACTGAAAATATTTGCCATACTATCAGACTTGATTTGCAAGCGCAACCAAAACCTTCCGAAACAAAAGCAAATCTTATTCAACTAGTTGAGCTCCCGTCTTAAGTAATAGCGCATTAATAATTAGCATGTGTTATAATGTCGTAAGACATTATAAGACATACGTAGAAATTGTTGTTCCGACGGATAGCGAAACGTATGACTGACAAATGGTTGAGTCACTTTGTATTAGTAAGATTGTAGAGACATTAGATTATTTAGAAGCAGAAAAGAGGAAAAAAGAGCAATGCTCTCGCCAGGACACGAATCACGCACCTCTCGAATACGCGCTGGGCGTGCTGACCACTATACCACGAAGGCATGGGAAGAAGGGGGAAGAAATACCTTATAAGATAATGTAGTCTTTTTTTCAGTAATACATTCAATCCTTTGCTATGAAAATTCCTATTCATTACCCAAGTCTTCATGTCCGCAAATTTCATGATTATCATTCTACACTTCGTAATGCCGCAATTTAAGTTTCAATCAGTCTATTTTCAGACATGTATTCACAATAATAAGATTTCTCAAGATAAAATGGTGTATTTTATAAGAATAGCAGCAAGCATTCATGTAAGATATTTATAATGTTTTAATAAATTAAATGGAAAAAACGTTTCGAAATGCATGAAATTCTCAGATGTATGTATAATTTGTATTTGCACTGGACCAGCTAAAGTTTAATAATGAGCATTACTTGCAAGACAAAACTAGCAGCTCTTTTCTATTCATTTCTAAGTTTGGTTGAAAAATTTTTAATTTTTGTCTCTAATATGTATTGAAAGATTTTGTGGTACTCTGTTTTGATAGGAATGACTTATGTAAATGACTATATTTTAGAAGAAGCTAAAAATACCTGAAAGCAATACCTCTAGATTTAGAATTTTGGGAGGTGTCTTTCAATAATTTTAATAGTTTTCTAAAATAATGTTTACAGAAACACTTTTATGGAATTTAATCTGAAGAGGCATTTGCTGTGAAGAAAGGAAGCCATGGGCCTATATTCGGAAAATTCTAGCTTTATTTATTTGAAATGATATTCATATTTTAATGTCAGACAAATGAAAACTTTTCTAATAAATCAAAAATTCTGTACATAAACTACAGTTATTTCTCTCTCAGAAGGTGCTCTCTAGAGAAATGATGAAGAGCTTCAAACTGAAATTTAACTCTGCATCATCAAGAATTATCTGAAAGGTTTTATTTCACAACTTCTAAAGACCAAGTGGAAAGGAATTTAATCTCGAAATATCACAATTCTTCAGAAACTTTTGATGGAGTTGAAGGATAACGGAAAATCTGATTTTAACTTTTCTATTCGAGAGAGATTCAGAAAGTTTCATAACTAAAAGTAATAAAGTATTTCTTGTTTCCTAACAGGAATGCATTTGAAAAATTATGTTTCTAATTTTATTAATGAAAAATTAGAAACTCATTTTCTTGCTATTAATTATTTATAGCAAGAAACGTTATAAAATTAATTAATTAACTCTATTTTACATAAATTGCTTTATATTTATACATGTTAAGTTACATAAAAACATCCCTTATACATTCCTTCAAATGGCATTTTCATTACATGTTAAAATTTTGAATCACACGTTTCTTATGATTAAAATAGCTTCAAATTAAAATGAAGCACTGGAAAACAATTTCCGCTACATTTGCACTTTGAGAAAATTTCTTCGTGGTTGAATGTTTTTATACCATGGTTTTTACGTGGGTTTCCTCAAGTGTAACCGGAGTTACGAGTAGAGAAACCTTAGAAAAGCCTCTACGAAAACACTTTCCAATGTGAGATATCCCTTGAATACTTTTCCTGTTAAATTACTGATCTAGTACATCAAGTGTCGAATTAATCGAAAACTAACATTTATGAAGTTTTAGTGAGTTCGAGTCCTGTTACATTTCATATTTACATGTGTAATAAAATGAAACACTTTCTACGTGAGCACCACCTCTATTTAATCTTGGAAACATCAATTGACAGATAGATTAGAAAGTTTGAATTAAGCTGGTAAAGAACGAATTATCACATAAGTCATCAAGAATCTTGGGAATAATACCGTATTTTCGAGGAAGTACTGTACAGCTAGATCGTACGTAATGACCAACCGATCGTACGCAATGGTTACTGTACGTAATTATCAACCTAAAGATGAATTATTATCAAACATTCAAACAAAACAAACAAAGAAACAAGATAGATAGATACTGATCTACGTTACATAGAAGAAACGTATTATCAAAGATCTTATAATTAAATCTACATAATCGAAAGGTACGTTAAAGTCTATAAAGATAAAACTAGTGAGCCGAACAATAAGGACTCGGACAAAAGTTGCATATACTCAGTTGAATTTCAATGAAATGACATCCCATATACATATGGTTACACCTGTTTTAGTTTGATGAAACGGCGCAATGCCAGTAATCCATTATGGTCAATATACAAGTATATATAGGGTGTTAAAAATTACACAGGTCTTCCGACAGTTGCAATAGTATCCAGTATTATATCTGGGGTTTAGAATTTATTTACAGTAAGATGACATACGCTTTCATTATTTTGGAATGTTAGGATCTATGTCTGATGAAAATCTGCAGACAGATGAATTAACCGTCAACCCACCTGAAACAGGCTTCGTGCTAAGGAATTGGCTTTATTGGGAACTCAACAAAGATGAAATTAATTGCATAAAACACCCGACAGTCAAATAATTGAAAGAAGTATTTAAAGAGAATGTACTCATATACTAAATAACGTCATTCGTGATATTTACAATTGACAAATAAAATCATTCGTGATATCGATTATCAACAGTGCTTGGATTAGAACTATAATTGGTACAAACACCTGAAATAAGATATTGATATTGATATTTGTCTTTTTTTTATTTTAGATTAAAAAATTAATACATCTTAATAAACAACGCATTTAAAATGATTTAAAATGTTCGCTTATTTTATTTGAGAAGCTCTGTAGTTTGCACATTTCGAAACTTGATGAACTCAGTTGCTTACGTTATTTTACCATCAACATAAATTATAGAGATATTGTTTAATGATGCTGATCCTTTTCTCTGTAATTTAGGTTGTATAATTAGGTTTTATTAAACCTGAACCAGAAAAACATTGATTTGCCAGTTATCGTATTCCATTTACTTCTTGTCTGCTTGTCTGAGATTTAACAGTACTTTCATTTTTCACACCTTACCAAAGAAGCATGAGAGTAATTTGTTCAAAATTAGACAAAGACTTTAGTGCTTAAGAAACAAAGTGGATAGTAATGAGGATTCCTAAAGAAAGAATGATGCTATTTGAAAGCATTTGTTGCTCTTTCCAGTTTTAATTGCAAAACCGACAACATAAAAAGGAAAGTAGTGAGATTCATATTCCATGCTGTTCGCTCAATTGAAAGCTTAGACTCTTTACAGTGCTAAAATTTACTGCGAAATCTGAAATGAGAAAGGGAGGCTTTAGTGTAGAAATCATTTACCTTAAAGTTATAGGTGAAAATCCGCTTATGACTATCAAAAAGGTAAATATTTCCATTGCTTTAATTATGTCGGTCAGGGCATTAATTCAGTCGAATATTTGTCCCTGAATGTTATTTCTAACAACCGATAGAGTCATTATTAATTACAAATTACTGTTTTGGTAAATTACTCCAACTGACTTATTTTGTTTGAGTTTCAACTTGTTTAATCACCGAGGGCTTACCTCTAAGTTTTGATTTGAATAAGGCTCTTGATTAAGCGAATTATTCAAGCTTTGCCCTTTGAATCGAAAGAGGTCAAGCTATTCTAGCTCTCCATATTGATACAAGAGTACAAAATGTACTGCAAAAGTAACCACCATAAGAAATCTTAAATTTTTATTACTTTTTCAGATCTAAAAAGGATTATTTTAGATATACGATGAATGCACTTCGTCTATCGCTACCGAAACGGAGCTTATATATTTTAAGTTGTAATCGATTACATTTAAAATCTGCGAGAAACTCCCAGTTTTTGCTTGGTTATTTAATTGCGTAATTGAATTATTTTATAACAATAATGAGCTCCCGGTATGTTTATCAATAGTGTGTTAATTGATTAACTAAAATGTTACGATGATTGGAGTAACAACACAAGTCAGAAAAAAAACCTTATTTTGGGTCAGAAAAACCACAAAATTTTAAGGAACCTCGTTAACCTTTTGACTTTTAAAGGAAATTGCTCGTGGTAAGAAGATTTTGGCTAAATGAGAAGTCCCTTGGATTAAGAATGAGCTCATATACGGCATTTCGTACTTACGAACAGATTTCCAAAGCTCTCCATAAAGATAATTTATTATTAAATAACTAAATTTAGAATGAATTCTGACTGGGTTAATAAAACGAATGGCCTACGCGGTTTGTTGGGAATGAGTTCCACTAGCAGCTCATTTCATTGTAAAAACATGCACCATCACTCTTATCTTAAAGCTCCTGTTCAATTCTTTTAATCAAATTCCAGTTTTCCAGTACCATCGCCATCATTATCTTCCTAATAATGGAAATTTATCCTTTTATACTGAAGAACGCCCCAAGACTTTTAGTATTAAAATTATATTTAAGTTTCTTCTATGTAACCCTTCAGTCTGAATTTGTTTTTTTGAGCTCATTGTTTTAACGGAGAGAAAAACAGTTTCTGTTATTTAAAGTAAATACAAATATTATTTTGTTTGTTAGAGTTGTAAATAGAATTATTATTACTTCACATAAGACATTATTATTATCATTATCGGTATTATCCTATACGCTGTATTCATCAGGGATTTGAATAACATAGTAACCCAGTATAGTATTTAGATGATATATTTCGTAACTTGCTGTCGTAACTATTCTGTATTCAGAATGATAAGAAGAAAAAAATTCAAGTTTGTTTCCTTTCCGCCATTACATGAAAGCAACATACAGGGGTTTGCGTACTTTGTCATGTCTCTCGTGCTTATCAATAAGCTAGCTTTCAGTTTATGTTTGATTCTTTAAACATGAAATGTATTCCTGTGTTGCACAAGTCGGGTGAGAAAACAGACATAACTAAATTAAAGAGAAGCTGAATTTAAGATGTTTTGTTAGGACTCACAGAACTGCTTCGTTTTCTTGCTAAATTTCTTAAATTACTTTAGAGAATAATAATATAACACTGTATGTGAGTGATTCAATTAAACATTATACTCTCTGGTAAATTTTACAGTTATGGAAATGCTATCTATACGAATATAGATCCAAATCTCTCTAATCTCAATAGGGTATTTGCTCAAACCTGCATATATTGGAGCCGATGCGCGATACGTATATGCTAATTTATAGTAACTTCCAAAATTAAAAAGAATTATTTATGATTAACCCTTTGAATGTCATCAACGAGCTCGGCTCGCATTTCAGTTATGCACTGCAGGGGACCCAAACGAACACAGCTCGTTATTATAAATTTTCTAGCGACAGATGTATCGAGTATTTGGGAAGAGAGAATTGCTAAACATTGCAACCGCGGAAGGATTAATGGTTCATTAAAATTAATTTTATAAACAAGAATTTTTAGAACGAATCATGTAAAATTTTATTTTAAACCCAAACTTGTTTGATAAGGTAAATAACTATATTTTTCAGTAAGCCAACATTGTATAAGAAGGTATACTAGGAAATCTGATCAGGTCTCCCTCACTTAACGCAAATCAAAGCTTCAGGATTATTTTTAGGACTACAAGCAACTTGACTTTTGTAAGGAGCTAATAACATAAAAAATATGTAAAATCAGTCGTATTCACAAGCATTTAAAGATGAGCTTTCACCTTTTTCTTTTCTTATACTATTTTGCTTTTAATTTCTTTTAATTAATGTCGTGGATGATCAATTGGCTTATATATTTATTCTTATTGATTTAATTTCTATTTCCTTTTGATTTAGAGATGACTAAGTCGCTTTAATATTTATTTTTCTTGACTTATTGGATGATAAGCGCTGGAAAAAAAATGACAAATTTAGCCACCTATCCGATGATGCCATACTTTCAATTGTCTCAGCAGTGCTTTTCGAATGATTTTATAAACACAATTATTTTTCATAAAATAATGTTAAATCTCTTTCTTGGCAGCATGGTAACATGATAAGTACTATTCAATGCATAAACATTTTCTGATAAGTGGAGCTATCTTTTTATTTAAGGAATCCTTTTCTACGAACGATTTCATTAATTCATGTTTTTAAACACAAACATCTAACAACTGCTGAGCAATAATTCTTCCGGCTTTGTATAAGGCAATAACATTTTTACTTTGTTAAGAAGTAATGTAGATCATTTTACATAAAATTTATTTGCTTAATATTGTTATTAAAAAGACGAAAATACAAGCAACTTGATTTTTGTAAGGAGCTAATAACGTAAAATTATGTAAAGTCAGTGGTATTCTCAAATATTTAGAGTAAAACTTTCACTTTTTTCTTGTACGGTTTTGTTTTCAGTTTCTTTTAATTAACGTTGTAGGGATTTATATTTGTTTTTAATAACCAGTTAAATTTAATTCTGAAGTTCTTTCCTATAAGCCTTCATTCTTCTAATTGTCAGTGTCAGAATATTTAAATTTGGTAGCGCACGTAAAGGAATGCAAATTCTATCAGTGGGAGAAAACGTTTAAATATCAAGTTCTAGAAGGGGAAGTTAGAGAGTCTGGGAAAACTCTGTGCGTGTTGTAGCTCGAGCTTTGGCTTAGCAGTTGTTGCTGGTTAAAAGTGGCGTAAAAGCTATTATTTTGCTGCCACTAAACTTATCAAAGCTCTGCTAGGAAACAGGATTGTTTGAGCCCTGTAGTTTTATTCTACTGCTTGTTAATATCTTCAATTTTTGAGTTTGATGCTTACTGTTTCAGTTACCGCCCAAGCAGAGGCGTAGTGTGTTAGCGTCGAGTTGACGCATTATAAATAATTTAAAGAGTGTAATAGAGGGTATATTTAACCCTTTTTCTGTGCAATAACTGCTCTCCAGATTTCACACAAGAGATAGACAGTAAATCTTACAATGTCATGGATGATTATGTGGTTTAAACATTTATTGTTCTTGATTTACTTATTCTTGATTATTTTTTATTTACCTTTAAATTATGTTATATAAGAATTAACCCTCTGAACGGCAAAGGGCATATATATACATTATAGAATATATTTGTGACGTCTTTAAGAAAGCATATATGATTGCATCTTGAAATATATTACAAAAATTACAGCAAAGTATTTAAAGTACATAAACCCACTACCAAGGGCATTTTAGCATAAAAATCAATAAAATACCTTTTTCTCAACCTCAGTTTTGGGAAATGCGGGCTTTTTTAGCGAAGCACCTTGCCTTTCAGAGGGCTTTAAGTCACTTAAATATTTATTATTTATGACCGAGCTCTTATCTCACTTGGTTTATACTATGGATGATTTAAGTCGCCTAAATATTTATTCTTCGTAAATTCTGAAAACTGTGGCATACTTAAAGCGAAATTTGAAGTCTGTAAGTTATCCATTTAATAGTTTATTCAAATGAATTATTTTGTTTTCGTTTTAAGTTAGTTTATTTTTTCAAATGGATTTACTAGAAGAAAAGATTTTTAACTTTTGTAAAAAGCTTTGCCTATTCTTATGCACAAAAGTTCTGCTAATGTTTCATTTCAGCTGTGAAGTGCGCTTACTTACATTTATCAGGAGAAAGAATCAATCAATTATTTCAATATCAGGATCACACTGGTATTTTAAAATAAAATATAAAATAATTTATGCTGGATAAAAATGGAGCTATACGACGCACAGCTAAATAACGAATCAGGAAGCTTTCTCGCAACCGGAAATACATATGAATATATTTCTTATGCCTAATCTTGAATTCATGTTCAGATTAAGTATCGCAGGAAAGTCTTTTGCTTTATTGAAACTGGCAATTTCTATCTTTTTTCTCATTTCATATATTAAATATTAGTTCAATAACTGCGAAACAGTTTTCTCAATTTTGTTGAACGAAAAAAAAAGTATATTGTACGCTCGTCGTCAAGCTTAATAAACGATATGAATGCTGAAGAATAAAAATTCTTGATTCCTTACTTATTAGCTTTGGGAATTTAAGAGCTGTTTAATTTTAATTAAAATTTTTAGTAGCAATGGCTCATTGTTTTAGCTTGAAATGAAGAAATAATGTCTACTAAACTTGCTGATCAATTCTGGGAGCTGTATTACCTAAGTTGCCTCTTTTGAACGGTGTGCATCGGCACCTTGAACGGATTCAGACGTTGGACCTTGCATCAGAGTCAGTGTTTTTATGGCTGCTTGAATCACAATCAGTATCTAGTGAGTAGCTTTTTATTATGATTCAAAGGCATATGACGTTTTGCTAAAAATATTAGTAATAGTCACGTGATAATATTTTTTTGTTAGAAAGTATTAAATCATGTAGTGGCAAATAAGTTATCATTTTTTGTTACGAAATATTTCTTAAATTTTCATATGCCTGAATAGCTTTGGAATCTAAATATGGTACCGAAGAATTTCATATCTACGCAAGAATAGCTTTCAGCGTGGCTACTGCAAAGATAAAGTCTAATACGTGTCAAAACTTAACTGTGCGAAAAGAGATTGACTTAGGTTATTCGAATACGACAAACCACAAAAAGGCTAGCTACCGAAGTAGGAGGATGCCCTCGTGGAGGGCGTTCTAATGGAAACTGGTTTATACTTACGTTAAATATGGGGAAAACTATAGAAAACTTCCGTGCAGTTGGACCGTTTGCCTGGATTCTAAGCCGGGTCAAATTACCTGTATTTAACAGTCTTAAACCACTCGGCCTCAAGTAGAGCTGGTCAGAAAGACTTCACTTTCTGAGAAGAATTGATGAACTTTGTAAGAAAAGCAAGCTAATATTTCAGTATATCAATAGCTTCCAACCAGAAGCTAACGAGAATTTAAATAGCAACTCCTCGTACCTCACACAGTATCTGACAGAGCATGGCCCATATATATCGTATCTTCACAGATTTCGCCTAAGAGACAGTGACCAATGTATTTGTGGGAGTACTGGTGATCCAGATCACTATCTGTGTGATTGTCCTCACACAGCGAATTCACATTTAAAAAGACCAGCTGCAATCAATATGCCGGCATGGTTCACAATTAAGAATAAATATGCGCTCAGCCGGATTAGAGACTGCACTACCGTTGCTAAAAGCATTGCTGACAGCCTGGAGTGACTTCTTTTCTTGGACACCGTGCCGTCAGCAGCCCGGTCTGTACATTTATTAATTTACTTAATGTCTTACTTAATACTATTATTATTATTATTTTCCTTGTTTTATTTCCAATTATGTTTAATTTTATGATTAATCCAGAACTTTTTTAACGTATCCCACAATTTGTAATGTATTTGTTTATCTTTACATCTGTACCTGATTATATAGCATTTCCTTAATATAACTGCATGCCTACCAAGTACCATAACAGTGTATGCCTAACATGTACAATGTATTTGTTTATCTTTGCATCTGTACCTGATTATATAGCATATCTTTAATATAACTATATGTCTAACATGTACCATAATAGTATATGCCCAACATGTACCGTAATTGTATAATTGTCAGCCTAACATGTACCATAATAAGTGTTCCCCTTAGTCTCAACAGTCCCCATCATGCACCTTCTTTCCATGTTCTGCTCCTTATTTCAATGCTCCTCGTTTAGCGTGGTCAATTGTAGGAGGACATACTACTAAGCTCTTTTTATATATATATCTTTATATATATATATCTTTTTGAGTTGTATGAAATCCAACACAATTTTGAAAGTAAACAGTGGGCCAGCTGTTCCGTCGATGGCGAAAAGAAAGAAAGTATATCAATAGCTGTGTTTTAAGCAAATCTTAAAATTTTATTAATTATTAAAAAGAAAATAATTTACCTGTGCTGCATTTCTTGTGCGAAAGTATGTTCTAAAATATATTTTATTTAAGTTTTTGGTACGTTAATAATTTCTTTTGGACTATTGGATCAAACATTTTATTTTTTATTTACAATTTTCATAGTTTACTAGAAAAAAATTAAGGAAGATCTGGAAAACAATACTTTTAAATGTTTTCTGAGAAGTATTACTTAAACGAGTAGCTTAAAACATGTATGTAATACATAATGGGGAAACCACGGCTACCTTTTTTGTACTATTGTTTCTCTTTGCAGAGTGTGTAGGTCCTACGAAAACTAAATTCGCAATACATTTTTCAGGAGCCAAGAATTTTTTTGCCTTTTTTATTTTCATTTGCAGAAATCATAAATAGCAGTTTTTAAAAAGAGAAACAGATCTCTTAACAACAGTTCTTTTAACCATAAAGAACAGTATTTTTAAAACAGCAAAGAAGAAAGCGAGAAAATCACATGTATAAATTTGCGTAAAAGTTACAGTCAATATATAATAATGTTAAAGGTTTTTAAAGTACATTTACACTGTTGTAATTTGTATATTCAAGTTCTGTTATAACTTAGATTGAAAGTTGCTTCAGAATTTCGCGTTCTGCAGAATTACTGATAGTGAAGATAATTTTGGTCGAGATAATCCAGACAACGAATAATCGTTTAACCCATTTGTAGAGTCATTAGGTATTTTTGAAGCAAGGGATACGAAAAATGAGCAATGCCCTCGCCAGGACTCTAACTACGAACCTCTCGAACACACAGTGTGCTGATCACTACACCACGAAGGCATGCCAAAACGGTGGGAGAAATAAATTTAATGTCGAAAATTATTGCTTCATATTTGTCTTCAAAATATGACTTCGTAAGTATTTGCGCATACTTTCGTAAGATCTTCACATAACGTGATTCTTTATCACCTCTATACCTAAAGAAAGCTTTCATGCTAACCAGTAAGAATTTCATTGAGCTATATTTAATGCCTTTAACCGAGCTTATGAAAACTAAATACGCGGAAAACGGCACTGACGGAGACGGTGGACATGATTCGAAACGATCAATCAACAAATTTCAGAAATTAAAACAATAATTTAATTATAAATTTACACTAATAATTTTAAGCAGCATTTTTTTTCATTCAGCTTATTATTTTGTACTGAAAACAAACAAAATTATAATTTAGTTTCTTTATTGAAAACAAGATCTCACATGAGCTACAAAAATGTAAATGTGGTCCTGAACACAGCCTTTAAAAAAAGATGATAGATTTTACCTGCAACAATCACCGAGAAAGGAAAGTAATAGAGGTTAAAAAACTCTTGGGGTCAGAAAATTTGAAAACTTATGGATACTCTAGTTTCTTTTATTTTGCAAGAAAATTCTTGATAGCAATATTTATAAGCAACAGTTTTTCTTTCTATATACAAGAAATTAGAAACAATTGTTCGAAAATAGACAAGGTATTCACAAAGTAACTGTTAGAAAATATATAAATTAACTGTTAGAAAATATATAATGTATAAAATATATAGTGTTAGAAAACATATAGTGTCCACAAAGTGCCTGAAGAATTTTAACACCTTGTTGTTTGGGAATGGAACAACTTATACCTTTGGTGTTGATCACACTTTCTTAAGCGAAGTTCGAAATCTTTGTGACAAGTGACACAAGTTACAAACCTCGACAGGCAACAAAATGGCTTTCCTTGACAGTCCTTCAACTCTGTTCAGATATAGTTTGTAGAGTCATTAGGTTATTGAGAAGCAGGAGACATGAAAAATGAGCAACGCCTTCTCCGGGACTCGAACCACGGACCTCTCGAATACGCGTCGAGCGTGCTGACCATTACACGACGAAGTCATGCGAAGAAGGCACGAGAAATACGAAAATAGATAATCAATGTATTGAGGTAAAATCCGGCTCCAATTGTTTGTTCATGAAACAAAAATGGTCCTAAAATCTTTTCATGCACCATTCCACACCAGACATTCACTTTTGGGCTGTTCCGTGTCAACTCCTTGTGATATAAGAATTTCTGAATCTTCGAATACTCACATTTAGTGCATATTAAACCAAATTGCTGGAAAAAACTTTGATTTACGTGTAATAATTCACAGAAATTTACAATACTACTTCTTACAAAGAGCCCACAATAATATGGTAAAATTGTTCAGGGACATTGTGGACACCCTGTACACTGAGCTAAGAAACTAAATTTTTCTATAACTAAATTTTCATGGAAACGTATAATCATCTCATGTAAAGAAATCGTTAATGCTTATGATTAAATCACGTAAAGAAGCTATGAATGGGATGTAAATGTTATAAGACAAGTCTGTTAGATACAAGATTTATGTTTTTGATTATTTTATAATTGCAAATTTGTGGGTTTTATTTACCATACATCCAATTTTGCAGAGAACACTAAACCCGTTTTTTATTTTAAGATGTTCTGATGAAGTTTTAACATTATATCAATGATTATAATATTTATGAACTTAAGATATTCTAGCAGTGTTAAGACATAAGATATTAACTTTGTTCTGTTGTTTAGCTTAAAAAAGATGGAGCTGTTTATAAACTCTTCAACTATGCTGTCATATAGCAAAATTTTGTACTTATAAGGTCTCCCCCAAGTATATGGGATTTATTACGACTGGACAGATAAAGATTTAATTCCTTCTCATATAATCGTTATTTCATTTCGCGTGTTTCCTTCCTTCAGGTTTTAGCAGAGAGATCACAAAATTTTTCACGTACTTTCTCCTTTTTCAAGGCGTTCAGAGAGCGAGCATCACTAAATTTTATGTAGTATTTCATCATGTAGCTATTGTTTTTATCTTACTAATTAATTTGCTTGCGGATTTTAGGTGCATGGGCTGTGATTGAGGAGTCAATAACAGTGAAGAGCTTCAAGAAAACGGGGATATCTAAAGTTACTAAAGATCATTACAAATGAGAACATAAACTAAACAAGACAAAGCCAATGACTATGGTGACGAGGGCGACGACTTACAAGCTATAGAAAACGACACATGTAGCAGTTCCAGAAGTATTAAATGATTTGTGGCCTAGGGAAGTAGCAGTGGACAATAAGGGTGGGTTAGATTGAAGATGCAGGAAGCAGAAATGAAGCTGTTTTATTAGATATTGGTAGTGCTAATATTACTATGTAATCTTCTTGGAATACTACTATGTAACCTTATTTGAATGTTTGTTTCTTTTAAGTAAAATAATATTGTGATAGTTACCGTAGTCTATCCACGAATACTTTTCATTTGTTATGTGCTTTCCCACGGGAAACAAATTATTTGCATAAATTTTCGAGGGATAAAATTAGTAAAAAAAGGTTGAAATAAAAGAGTAAATACCGCATTTTTTTCCAACACTCTAGAAATGGCCAAAGTAAATACCTTGATATCAATTCATTTTCAAAAATAATGTTTTGCGTAAGCCTCTCCCAAAAGAAATCGTAAGCGTTTATCGTACAAAGAGTTTGACGCTAAAAAAACTTTGAGATTTGAAAACAAAACTCACTCCATTGCATTCCTCCACAATCACATCGTCTTCCTGAGGATTGCCCTTCTTCACTGGAATCTCTATACACCTGATGTAGCTTAATGGGAGTTTTCTGGAAAACATTAATCATCAACAAAAAGTAAATACGATAATGTTAAAATGAACAAGTCACCATTTGCAAATTACAGTGTATACTCCAGAAAATAGACATCACTAACGAGTAAATAAGATAATGTTACACGATAAGCCATTATTTAACAACTAAAGGATATATTTAGATTACACGTTTAGAAGATTACACTTTTAAAGACAGAAAATTGTTCGAAAATTGCTAAATTTTATACTCCGTTAACTGCATTAAATATTAAAATTAATCAAAATCCTATGTTATGATTATATGTGTTCGAAAATCGGATAGAATTACGAAATTAATAGAATTATAGAATTCTTTTTCAAGTTAGAGAATGTAAAAGTTTGAAACCGAGAAAATATGATTTTCTGTTAATTAAAACAGCTAATATTAAACGTGCATAATGCAATTTATAACAATATATACATGTATTATTACATAACAATCAATGTTACAATATGCAATACTTATATCTATGTATTTCTATAACTTATATCCATCTCTATCTATCTATATATACATATATGCGCGTGTGTGTATGTAAGATATAAAAATGTGTAAATTTAAATTCCATTTTTAATTTGCAGTAGTCCCTTAACTCTCTTTTCAATTTGGTTATTTCCTCTTTCTGTTCTAAACATAGTAACTGCTTATAATAAATTGTTCTAAACTGCGTTATTTCAAAATTAATCCCTATTCTATGAGACTTGCACACCGCTAATGATGCAAACACTTACATAGTGTTTCAGCCAATAACAGTGTCACATCTGAAAATCGAAACTTAAAAAATTAATCAATAAAATTAAAGCTAAACGAAAGCTAAATCATTCCGAAAGAGGATTTCATTTCAATATATAATAATTTAATAATATAATCGTTGACGTAGCAGGGAATATGATTCTGGGAACTTGTTACATAAAAGATTTTAACAGTCATGGCGAGCGACTGAACAATTTTTTTCTCTTAAGAAGCACATTCTTAACTTACATTACACAATGCAATCTACCCAATAATCTGAACTTCCGTTCTTAAAAAACTACATCGGTACCTTTCACATTTTTGGAAATATATTTGAAGAAAAGAGCAGCAGGAAGTAGCAGCGTGTTGGCAGCTGAGTAGGACTGTGAGAGAGAAACGTTACAAATTTCCGTTCAGAATGATTTAGGTTTGGTTCAGATATATTTTTATTAGTAAATTCTAAATTTCACTTTGCAAATTTGAAATTATTTTTGATTGAAGCAAAGTATAAGTGCCAGCGTCATTAGCGTTACACAAGATTTATAGGACAGGGAAAAATTTTGAAATGACGCAGTTTAGAGAGGTTTCTTATAACCAGTTACTACTTTTAGGACAAAAAGGGAAATAACTAGATTAAAATAGGAAGTTCAAAGACTATTTCAATTTAATAACAGAAATTTTAATTTACGCACTTTGTAATCTTACACATACACACACACACACACACACACACACACACACACACATATATATATATATATATATATAAATAAACAACATAATAAATATTAAGTTATACAGTTTATCGAATTATACAGTTATACAGTTTCATCGAATACTTCATTAAACAGTTTCAGAATATTAAATTTTGTCCGTTTAAAAATGAAATTAAATTTTAAGACCGGCTTTTCCTAATATGTTTGTGTTATGTATTGCCATTCATGTAAAATACATAACAACATACATGCATTAAAAACTTTGAAGCGCTTCCTTTAAAAGGCAGACCTAAAATACGTTTTTTTAAAAACATTTAATTAAATAACATAAACAAATCACAAATTTCAGATAAAGGAAATTAAAAAAAGGATTGAATTTTGATAAAACTAAAAGGAGATTTCCTGCTCTGTCTGCTAAAAGGTTTATGTAACTCAAATTGTGCCTTTTAAAAGTCTGTTGCCTTTGATCAGTATGGGTACGAAGCAACACTTAAACAATGAATCTTCACGATTTTAAAAATCATCAGAATTAAAATCACAAAATTTTGACAAGATGAATATTTGTTAATTGTTTAAATGGTTTCTGGCATTTATGCAATACTTTATTGAATTCTACGAAACGGCGGAACAGATTAATTGAAAGATTTCTGATTTTATTCATTAAGTATATTTAATGAAGTAACTCAGAAAATATGGAAGTAGAATAACTCGATAAACTATCCTAAGATTTCCTTTAAATAAACAAACACTGTTTACTAACTTTCAAGCTATCCACGTCTAATTCATCATCCGGTATGTCAATAGAGGTTCTGCTTAAATAAAATGGAGAATGATCTTCAGACGGCAACTTCTTCTCTCTTGGCACGTTGTCATCAGTTGTAGGGCCTATAAGAGGAGCATAGATTGTAAATTTATGCGAGAGAGTGCAGTTTCATTCTCTAACCAGATGTTGTTTTTATGGGCATTGTTAAGGGAAGGAAATTTATGCACCAAACAGACATTGCCTCTCTTCTCATTTATTTTCTTTCTTGAAAGCATTTAAGAATAGCACCGTTGCAGATTTAGTTAAGAGTGCTAAACATGGACGGGAATCGAAAATTCGATGCATTTTTCGTGTAACATATCTGCATATGTGTTTCTAAGGAAGCGTGTAAAAAGTTGTTTCTATAAATTACGCTGTGGAGTAGAAAACCTCAAGCAGAAAAAGTTGAAGTTTTAAGCTTATTCAAAAGAAGCAGTACATTATTCTAGTTGTAAATGCGCATTTCTGTGGTAGGAATTTTAACATGCTCCTCCAAACCACCGCTGCTCTTAAAATATTTAAAACAGTCCAGTTTATTTTTTTATAAATTTTAGTCTTAAATAATATTCACTACGAAGATATGTTTTAAAACCCAGATTGTCTATTTTTAACGACAATAAATGCAAGTAAGCTTAGGAAAGTCAATGGTGAATGAATTGAAAAAAAAAAGATATCTTTAAAAATTACCTGTTCAACAGGAATTGATTTGTAACTCCTTTTTGCAGTATCACCTTTTTTCTATAGCTAAGTCTGGAAAGCTAAATGAGTAACTTACCTTTACTTAGATACGGCTTTCATGTAATATAACACAGAGGCTTACATGTATCAAATATATTATAAGATTTGACTGTAAGAGAAATATTAAGAAAAATATTACGTTCCAGCATTTAGAAAATACATTTTTGCAGAACTCTCAAACTTACAGATTTTGAAAGCAGTGATTTCAGAATCTAGAAATATAAAAAATACAATAAAAATATAAATATGTTAGACTGCTTTTGTAAATACGGATATAACTGGAAAAACAGATGCAATATTTTTCCAAATGATGCCTTTCTACATTAAAATGAGCTTTTATCTTATATCTTAAATCAGGAATTTTCTATTCAATTTAGATTGTAAAATTATAAATCTTGAGTGACCAGAAAACAATGTATCTTTTTTTATTTATTATACCCAGTTTATACCCAGTTTTAAATAAAATTAACTAATAAAACTAAATTAAATAAACACAGTTTATTTAAAAACAGTTTATTTAAAATGCGTTTATACGCAGTTTTATTTAAAAATGGGTATAAACACATTTTTAAAACCGGGTATAAACGCATTTAGAGCTGTAACTCTTTTCTAAAAAATGAGTATAATAGTGCAGTGGGAACAGAAGAAGATTACATATTGCACTGAAAGTTTAGAAATAAATCGGCTAATTAAAAACAATTCGTGACCCTCCTTTTTTGAAAATTTCTGCGGAAATATTGAAATTCAAAATAGGACATATACACAATGCAATTGATATGCATATTTACTGATCTCGACCTTTTACGTAACATCGCTACTGATCTCGATACATTTCCTAAAATATCTTAAGTTCTAAAATGTGGAAATATTATTTAAATCTTCATACAGAAACAAGACTTTTGATCGGTTCTTGTTTTTTATATTAACAGTAGGTAAGACATTTTTAAATATTTAAAATGAAGTGAAACTATAAACGAAATAATGAAATGACTGGAATTAAACGAGCTTTTAACTACATGCAGTTAAAGAGTTATGTTTATTTAATTATTTTTCGATGGAATCTGATACACAACTTATTGTTCTAAACATAAATTAAACGTGATCATTTTATGCCCTAGTCTCGAGTTGAATGGTACATTACTTCCAATTTTATTAATCAGTTGCCGATTGAATTTTAAATGCTTAACTTTATATAGTGATTTCAAAAACTGTAAATTCAATTAGCACTGTCTATCTCATAACATACGCATATGTGTGTGCTTATGTACTGATTAAAATAAAAGGATTTTACTCATTGTGAGTTAAGGGCAATGAGAGTAAAAGGGTATATTAATAAAGGTCAAACAGTAATGTAATAGTATTTATGAATGATTGTTGAAATAGTAAGTAAAGACGCCTCCACTATCCGACGACAGGCTTTTCAACACCTTTTATACAAAACCATTTATCTGTGACAATATATTTGATCTGATATTTAATATGCATGTATGTCATGCTTTATATGTTTAAAAGTAAACCTCTGATCGTTTCACGACGTTCTTGTATATAAAGCGTGAATCATGCTTTAGGTGTTATTTTAATAAAGCAAACTACAATTATAAATTATTTATTTACAAAAGGGAAAAATAGCAATAATCGAGGAATTATCGTACTTAGGTTCGATGTGACGATCATCAGTATCTTTTTGTATCTCAGATCATGCGTAGTCCCATTACTAAAAAGAATGTTCACCATCGAATTCTCATTGTAGCTACATTGTAATCCGTCTATATCAAAGGGTTGAAAATAATAGCTCTTTTTATGCAAATTAAGTTCGAAAATTCTGCGCAGTTAGGTGTTTGGAAATTGGGTTTGGGAGATGATGCACTAAGATATGTACCACATGGAATTTCATTTGATAATTTTAATAGCATGCACATTATGCTCTGGCGTATGCGTTCTCATTTTTTATTTCGTTACATACTGATCGCGTTTGTTTCCTAGTTTGGGTATCGTATTATCAACTAGGTGAGGTTTCTTGGATTCTTTTCAAATTTATTTAATATTATTGCTTTAATTTCCTTGGATCCTCCAGACAACTATTGCTACATTCTTCTTTTCACTTAACTAATGAATCTGAGAATATACATTTAAATATATATTTAACTTATGAATGTGGAGAATATGCATATATATACCAATAATTCATAATTATTTATTGTAAGATATATATATATATGAATATGAAGTGAATCATTTTGATTAAAATAATAACAAGATTTTTATACCCCATGAATTGTTACTACTCATTCATACCCCCATGAATTGTTACTGTTTATTATGTTACTACTTAGCTGTCATTCTTGACAACAAAATGTTTTGCAAATAAAAGAAGTCTAGATTCGCATTTCAGTAACTTTTGATTTTCGAATTTCCTATAATCTTACTTTAAATTTTGTCATTTGCTATTTTAATTTAGCAGTTAAAATTTAAGTAGCTCCGTCCTTTCCTTTCATATTTTTCTAAATCCTGTCACTCACTTCAAAAGTATTAAAATTAATTCCGGAAAAGAAAAGGCTCATGGTTAAGAACTAGCAATTACAAACTGAGCTGCTAAGCTACTGAGGTGGTTAGTTTACCCGCCGTTAGGGGAAGAAAAGAGAAGAGAAAGTGGCTTTGAGCAAGTGTAAGTCTAGCACACACTGTGCGGAAACACTGATATTACGCTAAAGGCTTTATTTTTAACGAGTGGTCATTTTTTATTTGGTGCTGCATTTGAAATTGTTCTACAGACTAATAAGAATATCAGGGTTTTCTTTTCGAAATCATAGAAGCAGTTAAATTTAAATAATACACCACCGACTAGTATACAAGTAATGAATGCTTTCTTACCTTTTGTTCTCTTGGGAAGAGGGCCGTACAGTGATTTAACAGTTCATTCTCCCTTTTCAATTAAACAAGCTAAAGCTGCTGTCACTGAGATGAATTTTTGGCTCTTAAGTTACGTTTCAAAGCGCACGCTTAATGTTCACAAATGCGTCGCTTTTGCATGGTGATTCTTTCCTATTGTCGCCTTTTAAATAGTCTCTTGAGGATAAAGGTGTTGAATTTAGTGGATTTTCCGTGGGCTGAGTCATGAAAATACATTCTACTTTATGAAGCGACAGAATGAATGAAATTTAAAGGTAACTTGTTTCTATTAAGTTAAACGATAATTAAATTCTAGGAACTTACTTTAGTTTAAGCTTCGCTTTCTCTATTTCAAGTATTTTGTAATAGAAATTATGGTACTGAGTAAAGGAATCTTTTTATGTTTTTATCCTTAATTTTAAAGGTATGCATACTTAAAAATAGGAAGATTTCCTGAACCGTTGGGGGATAAAGAGAATTTTTATAAATTAATATGGTCTAATACTTATGATATTTAAGGCAAAAACTGAAGCTCAGTGTTATATCATAAAACCTTAACGATGCTTCCGCAGTGTTAGTAATGGACTCCTTGATTGCTAACAGCTGAGCTAAATACCTAACAGAAAACAAATACTTAATTAATATATATGCATAATTAAATGTTTAATTATCTAGTTATGTTAAAATCTACAGCTTATTTCTATATATTATATACCCTCCTTCCGAGAAGTGTATTATAATTGAAACCAGTTTAAAGTAGCTTTCCATTTACTAAATTGCTTTGTTACATACTAGATTCAAACTTCAAGCAAGCAGAGGCATGTAATATTAAGGTGGACCTACACTGCAGTAGATTTTATGTAAGGCAATCAAAATTCCGACATAATCGCACGAATTTCAAATTTTAACTTGAAAGAATCTTGTCCTTCAATTTTTCTTCAAACTCGAAGTACTTGCAGATACTTCCAATCTCAGAATTTTCTTAGACTTAAGATATCATTTTATTCTCTAATCAGTTAAGCATTTTAGATTATTTTCTGCCTGCCTCTGCTCAAGTGAACTTGCTGAGCTTCAGAAATATGTATGTGGAGGTGAAAGTAAAAAAAGAATTTAAGAAAATGTGAGAATAGGAACAATTAATTAGCTATCTGAATGTGACTTAATACATAAAGAGCTCTCTCCATGTATCGTTCCTGACGCTAGTGAGTTGTAAGATATTAAATTCAAGCTGCTACGAATTATTTAAAGAAATGGAACTATATGGGCTAAGTTGGATTTAAGATATTTCTGGCTTAGTCGATATTAAAACTGACAAGCAGTTGCTTTAGAAATGACTTATTAGCAAACCATAAGCAGCGAGTTTGCAGATGATATAACGAAATGAAGCACACATAGGTGGGCAACCATCAAGTTTTCTCGAAGTTGAAATTGTTAATGTAAGTATCTACTAATTGCGTGAATTACTCCATTCCGTTGTTAAAACGCGAGTTACAATAATTTTCATTTTATATTATGTTCGTGATAGTCAAATGTATTCAAAATTTATGGTAAATTTATTTGTTCTTTTTTTAAGCGGGATGTGTTTATTTAGAACTGCTTTATTTAACTTTAGCCATTGTAGTGGCTACCTACTAAAATGGAGCAGCAATAGGAGCTTCCTCATCATCGTTACACTGGATTAGCAAAAATCCCGATTCAGATAAAGGGAGCAGAGTGTGAAGGAAGCATTAAGTCAGATTAAGTAGTTAGAATGCTGAGGTCATTCTCATTTTTGTCAAAGGTCGAAGCATTGAGGTAGAATCCCCAATTATTTGAAATCGGCCAGTGGGAAAGGGCAACCAAACTGAATGAAAAACAAATCCTGGTTCAGTCCTATTGGAGCTTAGATATTTACTTATTATACATCTCCGAATGCAAATCAATTATTGCAAGAGTCAACAACTCTCTGCTGAAATATCACTTCATTAGTAAATACAGTGAAAGAACACATTCTGTTACTAAATCAATGTGCATAAAAATAAGTACCTATTTTTGTTTTAAATAGGTAAAAGTTAACCTTAACTTAATATTAATTACGAAGAAAACGTTTTGTATATTTATACAGATAAAATGAAGGTGATAAAATTATATTTTTTCTGTGGGAGTATGTTACTTCTCCAATATAGTTTAGTTTGGTAGCCTTAAAACATATCCGATGTATAGTTAGTTTTACTAAGGAAAGCAGAAGGAGAAACAAAAATAAGATAAGCTTGATAAATGCTCTTGGGAAGTTAGGATTGAAATTAAAGTCACTAACAAAATTTATATAGTTTCAGGAAGGTGGAGAACTTTAAGAGAATAATCGTCTACGAAACTGTTACTAAGGTTTTTCTTGATGACATGAAACTCATGTTTTTAACTTAATTTTAAGAATTATAGTTTGATCAATGAACATAATATTTTATTGAAAAAGCACGGTTTCAATTGTCATAATTGACAATTGAATTAATATTCAGATTTGATATAAAGTCATTAAGAATTTGAATTAAAAATTATATTAATGGAAGAGAAAATAATATGAGTTTTGCACGTAAGGTTATAAGATTATTGATTGATGAAGACTATCCGCCTAAAAGAATATATGCTTTGGCGGAAGATTTTTTATAAGGTATTTTTGCTTCCTTTTCGTATGACTTGGTGGTATAACGGTAGCATACTCGGAGGCTGGGTCCCCTAATCCCCCTTTGCCTTTTAAAACGGGGAGTGTATAAGTTATTTTTCCTCTCCTTTCCGTATGCTTTCTTGGTGCAACAGTAGCACACTCCGAGCGTGTTCCAGAGGTCCAGGCTCGATCCCGGCAAGGGCATTGCTCATTTTCATGTCTCCTGCTTCAGAATAACCTAATGACTCTACAATTTTCAAAGAAACACGTAGCACACAAGTAAAACCACATGAAACCAGCTATTCTCTGGATTTGAACCAGGGTCGAACTACTAGAGTAGAGCAGTATTATCCACTTAGACGCTGAAGGGTCTTTTTAATGAAGAATACTGTCTGTTGTAGAAGGAATAAAATGTTTAAAAATTGCTGTGAATCATTATAGGAGAGAAAGTTAGGGTTAACAGGAATAGTTCTTAACGCTGTGCTGGTCGAAGTGCATTCGAGAGATACTCTGTATTTATATTCGTTTACTGTAGCAGAATAGGATAAGCGGGAAGGGCCAGGGTTCAAGAATTCCCCTAGATCCTATATTTCGTCCTCACGGAAAACATATTTGTTTATTAGTATTGTCATATTAATGGTGGCTTGCTCAAGAACCCTCAAAGTGCTTTGCAAACGATTAAAAATATTACCTTGGTTGCTTCTAAAGCTTCTAATTTTGTTCTGAGTGCATTCTCAGCTTCTGAAAGACAACATTTTCGTAATCTAAATAGTTTCAGGGAGTTAGGACGAATAATTCTACTAATAACGATGGCGTAAGTTATGATATAATCTGAGATAATAGAGGAAGCAAATGATAAAGTCAGAAAGAAGAATGATAACACAGGAACAGAGCGAAGAGGGGATAACAATGGAGAGAATGGAAGATGACAGTGAAATAAGAAGCTATCTTATGGGCAGAGTAAAACAATCATTTGGGAGGGGGGACTGTACCATCTTAACAATATCCTAAACCATGATACGTAGTAAAACAATTTACAAGAGATATCCTAACACTGCTTATTTATTTAACTGACCATAGTAGAGCACATTAAGGCTATCAGCCCTAAAAGGAGAGCTATTCGTGGAGGAGCTCGTGGAGGACGTTCTAGTGTATACTTGCTCTTACTTACATTTAACTCGGGGGGGGTTGGTAATTGGAAATTACCAATGCAGCCAAAGCGTTTGGAGGAACTAGCACTCATGGCGAGCTTTAAAGTTTCAGCTGTCTTGTCTACTTAATCACTGGTAAATTTCATAACATTGTTAGTTAATGGCCTGGAGTAGAATGCCAGTAGTTAGTATTCACAGTAACAGGAAAAAATGTCTGTGTCATTAGATATATCACTGCAGTGTTTTTGTTAAAAATTATTTATTTCTAAGAACATTAATTGTTTAAATTTAATATGTTCATATATTATTTGATTAATATTTATTGTTTATCGATTCAAATAGATAATTACTATTCTAAGCGTTGGCATCACACCAGAAGCCGAGTGATTTAGACGACTGAAAACTAGGAACTTTACCTGAGTTCGAAGCCAGAGAATATGCTGGATGTGCGGATGTTTTTGAGTTTTTCCATATGTATGACATGCATAAAAAATCAGTTTTTCCTTAGAAAGTCCTTTACGAAGGCATGCAACCTTCATGTGCTTTGCTGCGTTCAAATAACCTAACCTGTTAGCAAATGCGTATAGTTAATTGCAACCTCTCACGCGTTAGTGCGAGTGATCCATGTCTAAATTTACTTGTGACTAATGAAGTTTTAAGTAAAAGCAGGTTGTTAAGACAAGCGATTAAATATTATATGAAAAAAAGAGCATGGAAACTTTTTTTCGATTAGCGGAGGGACAAAATTTAGCGTGAAGAAAAAAAACAAATTATATAAGTTTCAAGAAAAAGTTTAGTACTGGAATTGGATTCCGTGCTTGTTATTAAATTATCTCACAAAAGGGAAAGGAAGAATTCAAGAATAAAGTGAATCGACGACATTATTAGTATTTCATGATTAACAAGACATTCATATTACTTTTCACGTCACAGAAAGAATAAAGGCATCATCAGCATAACAAATAAAGAGCAAAAACGAGAAAAAAACAGTTTTTATAAAGATTTGAATTAAAAAGAATATATAACAATACCAGCAGAAATGGAATTATCGGGTTTCTTGTGATTAATCTTTTAGTTTAGGAATAATAATTAACAGCGAGACCAAAAGAGAAAATCAGTTTTTATAAACATTTGAACTGAAAACAATGTATATAAAATATCAGAAGAAATAAGATATAGGTGATGAATATTTCAGTTTAGTAATTATTGAGAAACGTGTGCTGACTTTAAAACCTTTTTATAAGGGAGAAAAAACTTTGAACTGACGTATCTGATCAGATAATATTCATTATAATGTTATTTATAATATTATTGAATTAATTTTCTGACTAGTCACAGCCATTTACTAACTAGTGTTTCAGAACATTTTACCGAGTAAGTCGTAATGCCAATAAGTTTTATTAATTTTAATTTATGTTCACATATAGAAACTGTTTTATCAACTCTGTTATAAATCTCATTATATTATTTCCTGACCTTGCAAATTTGATTCTAAACGTTTTTCACGAATTTTAAAATTTGATGCGACACCACGTGCAGTTACACTTATTTGACAGTTACGTGCACTTATTCACCAAAGGCAAGAAAGTAATAAACAAATCACAGGAGATTTTAGAAGGTTTCATCTTCATATACTTTGAAACTTATGAATTCTCTATTGCATTGGTGTATATAACCCAGACCTTAGCCTTTAAAGTTTTTCTTACACAGCTTTTGTAACAAAGTTTATTAGATACATTCATTAAACATTTTTTCGAAAATTCATCACATTAAAACCGGGTTTTGAATTTCGTCGGATGGACTGATTGGATGAGAGTTTTCGCAGTTTCCCTTGGTGTAACTTAAATGGGAGGAAATTTCCTTAAACTATTCTCCACGAAGGTTCTTTTGCCTTAGACAGATTGATTTTGCCTTAATCTAAATAACCCTATCCAATTCTTTCATTCAGCGCAAAAAACGTAAGCGTTTTTTACTTACAAGGAAAAGGTGTGCTAATGTTGAACTTTCAATATTTTTGAAAGAAAACATATGTAATATCAGCCTACTCCTCTAAAAATGCATTGTGACGGAAAGTTTTGCTGACAACATATTGCAGATTAACAAGTAACAAATAAAAGCAATAAAAATATAAATAACAAGTAAAATAAAAATAAAAATAACAAATAAAATATTAATAAAAATATGTAAATTATTACGATATTTTGTGATGCCCTATTTGGTTATGTTCCAGGATTTAAAAATTTTATTTTTGGAATCCCAGGCGATCAGTTCTTGGAACGAAAATATAAAATGCTAAACTAACAGATAAATGTAGATCCTTAATTTACTGCATCCTTTCGTGTATGAGTTTCATCGCATTTTATTTATTAGTTACTATTGTTAAAAATTTGTTTTTAGTCATCTTTTGTTCGAACTTTTACAACAGATCATGCAAATGTTTAGTACGGACTAAATTAAAAACTTTAAAAGGCAAAGAAAAAATTAAAGTTTGAAAAATACAGCCAAAGAAAATCAATGAAGTTCTAAGAATAATTTTTTTGTAGGAAGTTAGGTTGAATTAGGTTCTTTGAATATGGCAAAGCACACGAGGGCTATCTGCCTAGAGGGAAAGATGCTTTAGTGGAGGAATTTCCGAAGGAAACTGGCTCATATTCATGTTACATATGGGAAAAACCACAAAAAAGCCGAACACGTAGCCAACGTTTTCGACTTGATTCGAACTCGAGGTCAAGCTTTATTTAGCGGTTTTAAGCAGTGGGACAATTTTCTTGCAGGAAGATGCGCCATACTACAGCTTCGTAGTGCTCAAATAATATACGTTTAAAATGATAAGGATTAAATGTTATAAATGAGGTAAAGAATGATAAAAAATAGTGCATTTCACAGCAGTTTATTTACCAAATCAAATAAGAGTATCACATCAAGAATTATAAAGAAGTTCAGTCTGTGTACCAAACAGAAATTAACTGCAACAGGATTTTACTATTATATAAGTAAATATACGTGTTATACATATTTAATAGAGAGTCGCTAATCTGACCAAAGTGTAATCAATTCGATGATTTTATGTCAAATTATGTATTTATGTTTATGTATGTTTATAATACAGCAAAACATCGAAGGGGAAATTTTAATGAAAAAGTGAAATTATTTGCATCAAATAGAATATGATAAAAATTAGATAAATAAGTCAGCAGTAAACAAAAACCGATTTTGCTCATTTAGAACACAACTTAAAAAAAGTAAAATAAAAAGATGATTGCAAAATTGACGTAAACTGATGGTGGAAAATAAGTATATGTAACTATCTACTATATATGGTGATGTATTATTGTTTAGGTGACTTTCCGACGTTTCAAAATGCTACCAAAGCTTGTTCGAAAGTGCGCGTTTGGAGCTCAAAATTTTCATAATAGTTCAATTTTTTGGGATTACCTACAGATATGTATTACCTAATATTAATTGATATCGGCATTTTAAATGCACAGAGTTAATTGTACTTTTTCAAATCAATCTTTAGTTCAAGGCTCGGCAGACTTCACTTGTTAGTGAGGCAAAATAGAGAACAATATAAAATACTAAACTGGAAAATCCATACAATTAGGTGTGACACATTATTAACATATTATACCTGACTCCAGGCCATATAAATTCTACAAGTGTTCTGGTGATATGTTATGGTATCTGAGAACAGCAGGGCAGAGGAGGATTAGATTCCGCATGCATAATGACTAATTTAAGTGGCATGATGCGATGTTTTCGCATATTTTTTATAGAGTTGAATTTCGTATCGCTTTATTATGCGCATGTAGCGAAAGAGGATTCTAAAAATTAAAGAATGCAGCCAGTATATAGCCTACATGACTAAAATAAAGCAGTATTCTCAGCCCGTGTGGAGTTTTAAGGTTTCAGACGGGTTGGTCCTTACATCAAATCGCAACTGATACCCACATGGATGCGAGCACGGTGCATCGGCTATGGCGAACATGGTTGGAACAAGGAAATGTGGGAAGAAGGAGGGGTGCAGGTGCAGCCAGAGGGTTACAGCTGAAAACATCGCGGACGAAAACGTCGAGGAGAAAACAACGCAAGGCGAAATCGTCGTGGTACAAAACATTGCGGGAGAAAATGAAGCAAAGAGAAAACATCGCAGTTCTAAAACATCGTGGTACAAAATATCGTCGTCGAAAGTAAAGCGGATCAAAAACTTCGCAGTTTAAAAACATAGTCGTCGAAAATATCGTGGTAAAAATAAAGTATCTACAAATCATCGCATGACGATAACATCGTAGGCATGCGTTTTTCAGACTTTAACAATTGTTAATGGATATTCGTATAATGATTTATGAGAGCAAGGTGGAAAGAAGGATAATTTTTACTTTCATATTTTTTATTAACTAATAAATTTCTAAAGAATAAGGAATTTAAACGAAACAAGAAATAATTTTCGCTATAAGAGTATCAGATTAACAAAAGTGAAGAAAATAATATCATAATTAACCTAGCAATTTTTTATAGACAAGTTCATGCAATTACTTATCTTTCTTTTTCTATCCTTTTTTAGATTACACTTTTCATGAAAAATTACCAACAAAACTTTATAAAAAATAATTTATTAATGATCTTTGTTAGTTAACTATGTCAGTTTAAAATTAAGTGCTAAAAGTTGCGTTAATTTTCTATGCTTAAGTTTCCATTTTACATTTTCAGCAAATATTTATTAGTTAACAAAAAATATGAAAGTGAAAATTATCCTTCTTTCCATCTTGCGCTCACATGTGAGTTATTACAATTATTAAACAATCAGTAAATTTTACAATTATTAAAGCCTGAAAAACGCATGTTGGGGTGTTATTGTCACGCGATGATTTGTAGGTACTTTATTTTTTACCACGATATTTTCGACGGCGATGTTTTGAAACTGCGAAGTTTTTGAACCGCTTTATTTTCGAAGACGATGTTTTGTACCACGATGTTTTAAAGCTGTGATGTTTTCTCTTTGCTTTATTTTCTTCCACGATGTTTTGTACCACTATGTTTTCGTCTTGCGTTGTTTTCTCCGCGACGTTTTTGTCCGCGATGTTCTTGCCGCGATGTTATCGGCGGACACCCAGCCAGAGGGACGTCAGCACCCGTGGATCGACGCATCCGCCGACAAGCTGCGATGGTCCTGCAAGTCACTTGTACCGCGGTTCTGCAGCATGTGCAAGATACCCTGGATGTTCCCGTGCCGACGAGAACCATTTCCCGTCGATTGGTAGAACGTGGCCTGCACTCACGGCGTCCGTTAAGAAGACTGCTATTGACCCCACAGCATAGACGCCAACGTTTAGAATGGTGCCGACTGGAGTGATGTGAATGACAGAATGGCGAAACGTCGTGTTCTCAGATGAGTTACGCTTCTGTTTATCCAGTGACAGTTGCCGCATACGCGTGTGGCGTCGACATGGAGACAGATCTAATCCGGCAGTAACTGTGGAACGCCCAACCGCGCGACAGCGTGGCATAATGCTTTGGGGCGCTATTGCCTACAATTCCAGGCCACCTCTAGTTTGTATTCAGGGCACTATGACTGCCCAACGATACTTGGATAATGTACTGCGGCCGGTGACAATCCCCTACCTTCAGGGGCTGCCTAATGCAATGTTTAAGCAGGATAACGCCCGCCCACAATGCCAACATGCTCTGCAAGGTATACAGATGCTTCGCCGGCCACCGTACTCTTCTGACCTATCACCAATTGAACATGTGTGGGATGTGATTGGACGCCGTTTGCAAACTCTGCCCCTGCCTCGTTCAGAAGACGAACTGTGGCAAATGGTTGAAAGGGAATGGAAAGCCATCCCTCAGGACACCATCTGCACTCTTATTGACTCTATGCCTAGACGCGTTTCTTCATGCATCGCTGTCCGCGTAGGTCCTACATCCAACTGAATCGACGCCGTTCTCGCTTTGTATTCTGTCTATCATTTTGAAATAAAGATCACTTATTGCTGCTTGCTGTCTCTGTCTTTCTTTAAAATTTCATCATTTTCTGACCATTCCTTCTTGGTGTTGCATTTTCAATGTCGAGCAGTGTATAAAGTATTAATCTTACACGTAGCTTTGCGGAGAGCCCGTTTTCATAATGTTGCCGTTCGGAATACGAATTCATTTATCTTTAAAATTAATCAATCACAGATTGATTTAAAACTGAAAGATTTTTTAAATAAATAAACATTTTTATTAATAACTGAAATCATTATTTTATTTTAATAATATATCTAATTCATGTGAATTGAAATGCACTTAATTTTGATATATCTAATCGATAAATTTTGTGAGTATTTGATGAGTTTAATTTAATACTTAAATTTATAATTTTTAATAACAGAAATATCTAAAGGCGTATATTACGTACTTGGTATAGAATTTTTTTTAATTAATAATAGGGACTAAATCTTGTATTGTTTTGATCAATAATGTGTTTATTAATAACGCTATTAATTAAAAGTTTTTTTGTTAATTTTAAGTACATTTATGATAACCGCAATAAATTCTGGAACTGAATTGCTTAGCAGTTTGAGAATAGAAAAAGATACATTTAAGCATATTGTTTGTGCACTATATTTCCTTATGAATTAAATATTTTTTTGACTTCTGATAGAATAACATTTTGATATAAAAAAAATGCATGACTTTATCGAATGTTAACTGAAAATAGTTTATATATAGAAAGAGAATTGTTTCAGGGAGGATAATGTTTTCCTCTTTGCGATATTTTATCTTTAAGTAAGAATTACTAACGAAAAGGATAATCATTATATGCTCTATACAGGCTCTTGTAAATTTTGCTAATGATGCCACAAAGTACGAAAGTAGACAATGTTTTCAGAAATATTGCTGTAGATTCAAACAATGTGTTGTGAAAATTTTGAAAGGATTTTGTGAAAAACTGAGAAAAAATATTCAGGATTAAACTAAATAACAAACGCGGAATTACATTTTAGAAACCCCATAAAGGCTGATGGGAACAAAAAGAATATTGTAATAAAAATTTGATTAAATACATATAGAGGAAATTAAATACATTGTTCAAAAAGACTTTACTTCTACTGTTTTGTATTTAGTAATTTGCCTTATATTTATTGCTTAATTGAAAACGTTATTTCATTTTAAATGGCTTATTGATTTAAATAAAGCAACGCACTCATGAGTTACCTATAAAAGAAAAGATATCATTCTCATAATTTCTTAAAAATAATTAGCTAATTTTTAAATCCGGAAATTTCCAAAACTCTATGCTGCCAGCCAGTTTAATTGCTACGAATAGAATCTGATATTAACTACTAATGTGCTGCGGATTTAGCCACTCGGTCATTAGTATGATCAACTTAAATGGGAACCGGTATTAAATTTTTTGTTATAGAACAACGGTTTTATTTAAAATATAATTATATTTTATGCTTTTGAGAAAATATCGTGTGTTAAAAAGAGAGAGATTAAACTGAGAGTTCTTTCTGAGGTCTATGAAATGCAGCTAACACTTTAATTCCTTTTTTCACCAAGTAACAGATTTCAACATCATCTAATTTCCCAGAAAAACAATACATATAAATACGTATTTTTAAGAATAAGTCTTTGGGAATTTACAATCAACGGTATGCTAAAAATTGAAATTGAAATTGAAAAAAAAATTGAAAATTACATACATACGACGTTTAAAACACGTCTTTTATTAATTAAAAGATGTGTTTTTAGTGTGCTAAGCTTTAATACAAATTATACCATTAGATAAATTAAAAATAAAGATAACATTACACCGTTTCATTAAAAATAAAGATACATACAACAGTTTTAAATTACTCAATCTGTTGCAAAGCTAAGCAACTGTACTATTATAATTTGAAATACTTGGAATTGCTAATTTCCATTTTTTAATCAATATTTTTTCCTGAGTTTGCTGATTAAGCAAAGGAAGAAAGAAGAAAATGAAGCGAAAGTTTTAGATGGAAGTAATCATGGACTTCATATGAAAAATGCATTAAAGATATCAAAAAAAAAAAAATTAAATTGCAGCTAAATTACGCAATTAGTAACTATTAGAATATATTCGATTAGAAAATATCGTAGACTTTCAGTGCAAGACGTCTGAACAGAAGATAAATTCTTTTTATAACCGAAATTAACACAGAAAGGATAAAAAGTTAAAAAGTTAAAATTATTTTTTGATCGAACTGTAGTTTAGTACAATGTTTTTATCGGGAAAACTATTTTGCGGATGTCTGTTTTTGTACTTCTTGCCATTACAAGCAATTCACAATTCTGAAAACTATTTAAACATTTCTGTTTCCTTCTTTTTATTCATTTTTAATAGACTTGACATACAAGCGATATTGTCCTTCCCCCTTAAATTATTCCTCTATTCCTGTTAGTACCTGAGGCCCCCCCCCGAAAAAAAAGAAACTACCCTTTTCACTGTTCACTGCTGCATTACTATTTTCGGAAGGGTATATTCAAGCTAATGATATTAATTAAGCAAAGAGATGTGTCATAAAATTCTAAAGTATTATTTAATTTAAGAACGGTTGCGAAAGCTATCTGCCTAAGCTTTATTCCAGCTTTGACCAAGTTAACAAATTGCAGTTGCTTAAAAATTTTAAGAATTTCACAGGAAGACGGCTCACTAATAACAGAAACCTGTGCAATAATTTCTGATTTTTTTTTCATGTTTCTGCATAACTACTTTATTTTATTTTCTTTGTAGAAGCCTGCGGTTGGACAAAAGAATGATTATTTCCCTGAAACCTTGCTTTTTTGATCACTTAAAATAGCATCGCTTTAGTCAAAAACGTAAATGGCGTTTTAATTAAGAAATCAAGTAAGCTTTAGTACACATGTTGCTGTAGTACAGACGAACAAATGTGCAGGAATTTGGAAAATGAATTTTTCGCATCGATGACGATAGATACGAATTAAGTCCCATAAATATCAATCTTACAAAATTTTCTTGATAATATTTTTTTATTAGCTAATAAAACAGTTTCTTTACACTTTACGCTAGCAGTGTAAATCATTTATTCCTAGCGTACTTTCGTTGCACTGCCTTTGATAATAATGTTCAACATTCAGCAAGTTCTGCTGGAAGTGTCTTGGTGCATTATATCCCTGTGAGGTTATGCGCTATTAAATCCACTATCAATCAATCAATCTGCTAGAAGTGCTTAGCTCACCTAAGTACACAAACCTGTTCACTCTGAATGCGCCAAGATAGGCATCCAGTATGAGCACTTTAAGAGAAATTAACTTCTCAGTCCATTTCACACCAATTTTTAACTAATTCCTTTAGAAATCACATATGGGCTTTAGAATTGCAATTGACAAGAAAACCCGGCAGCAAAGTTCTTCCAAGTACCCATTATAGACTTAGTGAGCTTTTTTTTATCTCAAGAAGATTTCTGGTTCTGTCTTTCCTGTTAAGAGTTCAGATAATGATATGCGCAATATGATGTACAGCGGGGGCATAAACCTTCTGGGATGTAACAAGAGCCTGCAATTACTGTAGAAAAGTCAATCTATTGTAGCTTGCCCTTTTAGTAGTACACTGGTGTGCAAAAATTAAGGACGAAGTCGAAAAATTAGCATATCAGCTGAACGAAGAGGCAGAGCGGACAGAAAGACCAATCAGGAGATTAAGTAAGGTGATGTACGGTAGCACATGCGGCAAAGAGATTGCACATGCGGCAAAGAGATTGCACGCCGTATAGCAGTTAAAATCACACCGAGTTGCTGCCTCAGCGAGAAATGGCGAATAATCAATCTGTTAGACAACATCTGGATGCTTTTACCCGAGGTCGAATCATTGGGAAGTTGGAGGAAGGCCGCAGTGTGACAAGTGTGGCTGCAGAGTTCGGAATTGCTCACAGCATCGCTTCACGACTTTGGAGACAATTTCAAACTACAGGAACAGCTATCCGGGGGTTTAGTAGTGGTCGTCCACGAGGAACCACACGCGCAGATGACCGGTATATTGCCTTACAGGCCAGAAGAAACAGGCGGCAGACAGCGGGAGAAATCGCTAGACACACGACACAGGCGGCTGGACGACCGATATCGCATTTTACCGTGGCCAGAAGACTTCACGGTGGTGGTCTGTTTGCACGACGCCCTGTACGGTGTGTACCTCTAACGCCTGCCCATCGGAGAAGGCGTTCTCTGTGGTGCCGGGAACACCGGAATTGGAGAGACAATGAATGGGGACGAGTACTCTTTACAGATGAGAGCAGATTTAGTCTGAGTTGCGATTCTAGACACATACACATCTGGACAGAGCGGGGAACACGCAATAACCCCTTCAACATCATCAAAAGGGACTGTTTTGGAGGTCGCGGAGTTCTCGTTCGAGCAGACATAATGCTTGGTAGCCGGACCGACCTTCATATCTCCCAAGGAGGTTCGTCACCTGGGACTGCTATTGTAACGAGGTTCTTCTTCCTTACATGCGTCTTTTCACAAGGGCTATGGGTCCTCAGTTCCTCTTCATGGACGACAACGCTCCACCTCATCGCACAGTTACTGTCGAAGAGCTGTTGGAGAGTGAAGATATTGAACACATGGATTGGTCGGCAAGGTCTCTGGATCTAAATCCCGTCAAGCATGTACGGAACTTACTACGGAGACCCGTGGCAGCACGTAACTTATCGTCAGTAACGATTCCGAAACTGCGATTGGTGCTACAAGAGGAACGAGCAACAGTGTCTCAACAGCTCATTAACAACCACATATCCAGCATGCACAAATGATGTGAAACCTGCCTAGCAGTCAGGGAGATCATATCCCCTATTAAAGACCGGATGTTTCTTGCTGGACACCCATCACAGGGATGTTTCGGCCTTCAGTCGCATTGCGCTCAATGCTACTTTTTCAATAAAGCTTCTTTTTATCCCTCTGATTTCTCTTTTAGTAAGTGTTGCTTAAATTACTCATGTCCTTACGTATTGGGGATCTTACGGTATTAAATGTGTTGATTTGGAAAGCTTTTGTACAAAGTTATATTGAAAAAAACCGTCTCGTCCTTAATTTTTGCACACTAGTGTAGTGTGGCTTAGCATCCTGTTGTTCTAGAGATAGAGCTAGCAAGCACCGCTTTATAAAACGAGCTTGAAGACATATTAGAAATACCACTAATCTGAATTTCGAAATGATTTTCTTGCCATACGCACCATACTTCAGAATACACAGCAAATTTCCCAGCAACTACTGCGGCTTAGGGCTTAAGAACATCAAACAAATATAACTTGCTTTCACCAAATATTTTGTTTTTTTTTCTAAGTTTGCTAAATTTGCAGCAAGTGTAGCTGCTTGACTATTCGAGACTAGGTTTTTACGCAAATTCGCTTGCACTTCAGTCTTAGACTGCTTAGAAGGAAGTAAGTTAACATGACGACCACATCATCAACAAATGTTCCTACTCGACCCGAGTTCAAATACTGGGGAACGGGATGGTTACATTAGGTTTACATGGTTTTCCCAAATGCAGCATGAGTCAGTATCGCTTAGAAAATATTCATTGAAAGCATCCTTGATTGAAACAGATAGATTTCCTGCGCTTGGCCCTTATAAAGTAATCTGATCTAACCACACATTTTCTTTACCTAAGAAAGAGAAGATAAATGTGTTGTTCGTTTTTCAGAAAAACTCCACTGATTGCAAAAGCAGTCTTTAAAGGGAAAATGACATTTCTTCATCTTTTTGAAGCATAAACTGTTGGAAATGGAAGAAAGCTTCGTAACTGGAAATAAAAATCTTGTTACATATTGTAGACTGTAGATTATTTTATGCAGTTCGCAAAATATGTTTTAAGTATACAATTTGGAATGCAGCGTTCATAAATATTCCATTAAGATTTTTTTAGTTACTTCAAAATAGATTTCCTATCAGGATAAGAAGATATTTTGTATCTAATCCGATTAAGGTTAAGGTTGTGTATCCAAATATTAAGAAATGAAAATATTTTATCTTGTAAACTAATATAACTTCTATTGATAAAGGATGGAATGGTAAGCAGTAAAGCTTAGCAACTACTGCTAAGAATTCTAGAAATAGTTGATAATTTGATGCAAGAAGTTAAGACAATTTTATCACAGATTCTTACAGCTAAGAATTTGAAGTAAAATTATTTCTTATATACTTCCTCTGCGCATTCATTTTTTTATGAGGTACACTTTGCGGCCTCGCAAAGTATTTGTTACTTGACAAAACGTAATGCAATTCATTGATTTTAAATCAATGGCTTCTGCACATTATGACAATAGCAGCATAGCATATTCCTTCCTTTTATCTAACAAATCCTTTATCTAAAACTTTTCCAGCACACACTTTGTATTCGACGTAAAACAATAACATCGTGTTTTTGATGGGGGAAAAAAGGAAAAAGATGAAGAAAAGAAAAGACGATGCTTTTAATTTTCAGATTGCACTCTCTTTAAATTAGGAAATTAAGGAAAGAGAAACTTAGAAGTTATCTGTTAAAGAGACGTAGAAGTTTTATTAAAATAGACAATTATCAGCAAACATAACTAGTATAAAATTGGTGAATAGAACGAGTTGTAGCGAAACAGCTAATGCTTCTGAGATGAGGAATTTCTTGATAACAGTCCAACAAAGTTTGGGTCTTTGTTTCTTATCTGGATCTTTGTTTTTGAAAAAAAAAGATTTTTGATTAAAAATACGATAACTTTATGAACTAATTGCTAAATGACGTTAAAGCAGAATATTCGATGTTAGAACTTTACTGCACTATCATACATTTTAGCGTTATTATATATCATTTTTTTACGGCTATACAAGGACACTTAAAATGCTTGCCTTTCTAAACATTTAAACTCAATTTTTTTGTGTGTTTTAAGTGTACTGCAAATGAAGTAATTTTAGAATTTAGGTTAAAATTTCCCAGTGCAGCGATAACTCAGATATCGAAATGAAGATGGCGCTACGGTAGCGATACTTAAAACATTTCATCCAGAAGGAAAAAGATGTTGCAGTTTCCACTTTCCTTTCACGAGGTTTTAAAGGGTGTTCAGAATAATAAAGGAAACAAATACAAAACTAATTGAATGACATTTTATTTTTTAGCATTTCATCATGGGTTTAAAATTAAAATGTAATATTATTCCGTTCATTGTACAATGAGGACATATAATATCGGAAGTTCGCAACAAAATAAAGCAGCCCTTAATTCAGATAACGATATGCAGCTATGACAATGTTCGATATTTATAAAACGTTGAATACATATATCATCTGTTGTCAGTATACTGCGATTTTTAAAACGTCAAGTCATTTCGTTATTCAGTCTGTATAAATTAACCCCCCCCCCCCAAAAAAAATGCGGGGATATTACATGAAGGAAGTTGATAAACTTTACTTGTGACAAATTATTTATGGAAAGTTATTAACTTATTGTAAAATAAGCATAATAAAGGGATATAAACTAAAATGCAGAGATAATTTGAAATCTGCTAGTAAAGACAAGAGATGTAGTGAGAGAAGATAGAAGAACTCTTGCCGTCGAAAAGTATCAAAACATTATTTGTAAATATATCACTTGATAAACAGTGCACTGTTATAATTTGAAGACCGGTCATGTGTTAAGAAAAACGCTGAATGAATATAAGTAAAGCCTATATCACATCCAAAATAAAAACAGTAAAAATAAAGATTAATAATCTGAGACTTTTTTGAAAATACTCAGAATTTTGAGCATAAAATATTACTTCATTTCACATGAAAATCACTATGCCTAGTTAGACCATATTTTAAAGTAAACCACAAAGTAAGTTTATATTTAAATATGTCGTTCCAAGTATGTGTGTAAAAATATGTTGTAAGTTCTTTTCATATAAAGTTTTCGTGCAGGCTGAGCATTTATATGAACATTTTCCAGTGTGATTTCGTTACGTAACTGCCTTTTTAAATGACTGAACTTTGTGATAAATATCAGCAGAATGGACACAAATTAATGATTCGACTTGATTTTAATGCAGAAGAAATAAAACCTTCCAGTTTGTCATCACTTCGAGTAAAGTAGAATTGATTTGCAAGATTCTAGTTAAATTAACTTAAGTTTGCTGGCTAGATCTTTACCTGAACTGTGGAGTGATTATCCGCTTAAGCTCGAACTGTATCAACGCTAAGACGGAAGAAGGGTGAAAAGACCCTTTTATTCAACTCAAGATGGAATTTCCAAACGGAACGCCTGGTGATTAAAAACTTAGCCAATACTTATAGCTGTAACTCAGACTAGAAATATAAACTTAAAACTAAGTTAAATATTCAGCTGAAGCTGTACAGAGATAATTAACGAGAGTTGGCTCTTAGCCCTACCACCGACGTACACAAACCGACAATTAATATGTACGGTCGTAAAATAGAAAACTTAAATCAGCAAAACAACGTGGCTGAATAGCAGAATACGTTTTCCCTGAAGTAACGTAGATACCAGCTTAAATAGTATCTTTCTACCCTACTTTGCTTTACGCGCGACACTGAAATATTCTGGTAGAAAATGGAAATGAGGGAAGATGGAAAGGATAAGTAACTGAACAAAACTGGTTAGTTTAAAACTATATAATTCTTTAAGATGCAGTGAGAGAGTTTTTGAGTTCGTTATGTTTTTGCGTTAGCAACAGTTATTTTTGTAAGCCAACAAATATATAATACATGTTCATTTATCCTCCTATTGTTATTCATAAAGTTAATGTTTTTTTCTTTGAGCATCAGCATCTATTTTGGCAGTTTTAAAAAGTCGTTATGAAAAGTGTAAAAATAATTACACCGTGGATTTCAAAAATAAATTAAATGCAATCAGGAGAAGAACAATCTGAAGTTTTAAATATGACTTGTTAGATAATTGGTCTCTTTTTGCTTCAGATCAAAAATAAGAAAAAGAAAAAATTATATTACCTTGGAATTGTTTTGGTTTGATTTAATTTCATGACACGAAACGTGAAAAATACGTTATTCAGTGTCAAACCACGATAATTTTGCAATTATAACAAATATTGATAATTTGAAGAATGAGTGAAATCTCGGTGGATAGGAAACAGCTTTTTTTTTTGTCTGAGATATAATTTGAAACAAATGAAAACAATAGCACTTAAACAAATTTCAGGTATTAAAAGAATTTCCTAAAAAATTCTTTGTCTCATTTGGAGTAAAAACTCAGTTTGTATTTATTTAATTCTTCATATATCTTCTCAACTTTTAAATTTGATACAATTTTTTTTGTACAAAAAGAAAGCCTACATTGATTTCTTTTTCCGGGCTGTTGAAAACCTACGAATAGCTTTGAAAAACAACTGTTTGAGACTTTATTTTATAGCTCATTAGTTTCTGCTCATAAGTCTTTTATCTCAAGTAAAAAACTGATGGTATCTAATTTTTAACATAAATAAAAGCTTGCTTTTGATGCATTGTTGTGGTTGTCTTAAGTTTTTGTTTCATTGTTAAGGCAGTTTAAAAATTTTATTGCATTTTTATGATTGTTTTGAAGAACGATCTGACATGACACATATTTATTCTTTTAGATCTGATAGTTTCTCTTCATGATTTTTTTATAAAAAAGAAATCAGGTTTCAGTTGTTTTTTATGATATGTTTTAAATTTGCAATTAGCTTTGAAGAACTTTGCGAGACATTTTCTTCGATATCTAATAAGTTTTCTTTATAAATCATTCAACTGATGCAAAAGTAAACTGGTATTTAATTTTTCGTATAAAGAAAGCAAGTTTTAGTTGCATTTTTATGGCTGTTTTAAATCTGTATAAAAACAGCTATTGGAGATGAACTGCTTGGGGCTAACTTGACACTTCAGAACATCGTTTTCTTCGACGGGATAGCTGGAGTGATGAAAGGCTTCCTGAAAGTGTCTTTGGCGTTGATGTGATGACGCAGTGATTTTAGCCTAATGCAATAAGAATTGCACTGAGAACTTCCACCTTTTTTATTTTAAGTCTGATTCGTGTATATGAAACTGGTAAATAAGTATAGGTAAGTGTCTAAATCTTTATGAGTTTCTCTTATTTCTGTTTTAATGTATGTCGCAATAATATTTAATTTCTTTTGCTGAATTTTAATAAAATAATCAGAAATATAGCAGTTATCAATTAAGACGAAGAAGAGTGGATTTATTTATAGAGTCTGGTTTTCTTTGATAATATAACTAGATCCAAAACTCTAAAAGATGATATGCGAATTATGGCTATGTATTGCATTTATCACAAAGACATGGAGAGAGTGTAAAAGACCCTTTTATTAACTCAAATAAAGTTTAATAATCGGCACCAACTCGTGCTTAAAAATCCAATATGTTTGGCTTAGTTCAAAGATAATGGATAAACTTAAAATTAATGAAGTTTAAGTATAGTCTAACGGCTTCACAATTTAACAAGCGCGCATGCTGGTTCCTAACAGAGTCGGCGTAAATAAGCCTAGTGGCAAGAATAACTCAACGTCGTAGAATTTTAATCACTAGAGTAACGTGGTCTTCCAGCAGGCAGACCACGCTCTGATTTCACCCTCCAGAACCTTCCTTTAAATACTTCCTTCTTTCTACCTAATTTGAATATCTCGCTGGAAATTTACATTCTGTCACGAAAATGAAGCGAGGCTTGACAGAAAAGGGAGTTAACATAAAATAAGGGGTTATAATATTAAAATGTGCCCTGCATATTACTTTCTTGTAAGTCATGCACTAGAAAAATCCAGTAAAGAATAAAAGATCGCGTATTCGTGTATTTGTTAGGCATATCTCCCTGAATTCGCAGAAAATAGTATGAATTTTCTTTTGCTTTTAACTCATTAATACTTCATTAATATATTTCTGTTATTCTACTGGCATTATAATTATGTAAAAGACTAGCTTTTTCGTTTACACAATCCTCCTACGCCTAGTAATGAAACGCTTTTCAGAAAACATTTTATTCTTAACATTTTGTTAAGAATCTTTCAAATTAGAAGGACATGCTTACGATTAATATTTAAGAAATTGCCTGTAATCACCTTCTTTGAACGACCTCCTAGACTACAGATGTCGCTATAATACATATTCGTAGCTTTATATTTGCTATGCCATATTTGTAAAGCTTTCTTTAAATAAATTGTTTAATTTCTTATTGCTGTCTTCAAGCATACCACTAGAACTATTCTTCAATAAGATAATTCTTCATAAGATCAAACAGAAGTTTCCGGATACATGATGCCCATTAAAATATAGATAAAAAGTATTTTACTTTTGCTAAAACTACAAAATAAAATGCATCCAAAATTTCAAAAATACTAATTTTTTGAATGAGCTATACCTTGTTTTTCTGATCTGTAGTATGATTTCGAAAAAAAAAATGGAATCAAAATCTGAATGCAGTGTAGTTTATTTTAATCAATGAATTAAATTCAGGCCAGCCAGAAAATGAATACAATTTATGTATTAAATGTAATTGTATTGTTAAATGTATATTATTATAGATGCTGTTTTAAAGTTATCACATGTATATGCGACGGATGCTAACAATTATCCTGTACATGCTTATTCTGCATGTTTGCAAACATATACAATAGTGTGAGAAATTTATGCAAGAAATACATTTTTCAACATACAACCATGAAATTGTTGAAAAGGGCTTTTTACATTCAGTACAGTGAAAGACGGCAGAAAGGTGATACATATGCAAGTATCAAGACCATGACGTCGGAGAGTACGTCAGGGCACGCAAAAACTCAAACAGTCAGCTCGCTCCGTGCAAGGCAACTTTAAAAAGGGGAAGGCGCATTTCAAGGTATTCTGCTGCAAATAAAAGAAAGATTGTACGTGCAGTATGGATACAATAAAACATCAGGACGCCTTTAACATGTGGCAGAATGATTGTCAAGTTTGAGGAGGGGCGTAGTGTCAAGTTTGAGGAGGGGCAACCGGGAGACAGGTATTCCGGTTTATTGGGAACAATTATATCATAGAGCTGGTCTGTTCGTCAGCCCTTCTGAGCGCTGCATACCATTGACGGCAAAGTTTATTGCCCATCGGCGGCACTATTTACAGTGGTATCGAGGACACAAAGATTGGGCACCTCATCAATGGAGTCATTCTCTTTACCGATAAGAGTGGTTTTAGTCCGATAAACAGTTCTTGGCACCACTTGATAGGGTGAGAGGCAGGGACACACTTTTATCCCACTAACATCAAGGAAAAAGACCTCTAGGGTGGTCCTAGCGTGCCTCTATATGAAGGCATTAGATGAAAGGGCGGACGAAGCTCCGCATTTTCGGCAGAGGTTCACTTATCGGAGACTGTTACTGTGATTACGTTATCCTCCCCCAGTGCGTCTTTTCCAGGGTGCCATCTGTCTCGACTTTGTTTTTATGGCTGACAATGCACGGCCACACAGTACTCATGCGGTTGAAGAGCTATTGGAAAGTGAAGATATCCATAGACCATAGAATGGATTGGCCAACGCGCTCTTTTGTATTAAATCTCATTGAACATATATGACATACTTTGAGGAGTCGCCTGGCGGCACGATAGAAACTTCTGGAAAACAGGAGACAACTGAAACAAACGCCCCTTGAGGAATGGGGACTCCTACCATAAGAACTGTTTGACTATCTGGTGCAACAAACTGTGCAACACTACTACTGTAGTTAGGGGAGGTCATATCCCTTACTAAGGTTCTTTGGTTTGTTCCCTCTCTTAGCCAGATTGTTTTTCGGACCAATGCCAAATTCTGCCAATTTTTCGGACCAATGCCTTTTTCTACTCGTTCTGTGTTGTATGAGTCTTATTTAGTTTTGTTCTGACACTATACGTTCCTCATTTTTTATGCAGTAAATTGAGCTTCTTTAGTAAGAACTTCATGTGCCCAGATGATATTTTGGAGCTAAAATCAGAGAAGTGGCTTAAGTTTTGCACACTAGTATATACGTCATTTAAACTTTTTTTTCCAAAATCACTTAAAATTTTAAATTGGGAGATGCTGCATTTCTTTTTATATTAATTCGGCCTGGCTGACAGTAAGGAAGTGTTATATTGTTTTTACTAAAAGGTTTATGATGAACGACTATATATTATTAAGCTTTATCCTGATGAAGCACGCGCTGCCTGCAGATTATCACATTCCCACAGATATTTGAATTAAATGTTTGGATACGTATAACTTGTATAAACATAATTGTTCCAATATAAAAGTTCAAAGTCGAAAAAATGAGAATTCTACAATTTTTTTTCAATTTTTGTTTGGAATAAAATTAACCCTGCAGGGTCAAGCAGAGAAATCTCCCAGGAATAAAATGGAAATAACAAAGAAAACTGAGAAACAATTCTTTCATTGCATAAACAGAAGATGCATAAGTCTGCTTTTTGACATCATAAATACATTACGTTGCCCTGCTAGAGGATGATAGTTATGAAGTACACATCAAAAGCATCCATGCAAGTCCTGAAGATGTCGTTTCACAGTGCCGTCTATTTCTTTATACGAGAAAATCCATGCAGATTTTACTCGTCGCACCTCACAGTTTGTAATCCCTTCCTCGAAGGACACCTGAGAGAGATGGTATTCAAGCTACGAAAACCAATCACGCAAGCTACCCCGTTTGCCAAGAACGAGCGAGCATCTTCTGAACCCGAACGAACTACCAGCATTCAGCTGTCTTTAAACTGTTAGGCCACAGGTAAGGCCCAAAGCAGACTGATAGAAGTACACAATCCGAGAGGATACTGGAAGAATTACCGAAAAACTTAAGGAAATCACAGAGGATATTATACGAGTAACTCTGCTGCATACAGCTTCATGTCTATGGCTCAAGGTTATATGATTAAATGCAAGAATTTGGATGATATCCTTTTTAGGACATCCTGGACTGTTTACGTAACTGAGTAACATTAAACAGTTCTGCCCGTAGGACAGCAAAGGCATAGAATGTAACTTTGTTATATTTATTAATCTTTACATTTCAGACTAGAAGGTGCTTCTAGCAAATCCCGTGTAATGCATAAATTTTATGCGAAATTTCTAGACGTTTATTATAAAGAGATCGAAAGATGTAGGTTCAAATTAATTTTATTTTGAATTTTCTTGCGTTTGCATACATTGTTCGTTGGTAATGCGAAAAAGGTATGATCTGCTGAAAGAGTATGACATAATTTTCTTTTCTTTGTACAAAAATATTTTGTACAAATGCAATATACAGATAACATGTACAATGTTTGTACAAACGTAAATATGCTCAGCATAAAAGCTTTAATTTCTGCATTTTTAGGCTAAGGTAAGAATAGAATTTTTATAAGAAAAATATGTTTTACAAATCCTCAAGCTGAATTACACATACACAGAATAGGAAGTTTTAAGGGAGTAAATTATGATGTCGAAGTATAAATAAAGCATATAAATTTGAATAACCTTTCGATTGAGCCTAATTCAAATGTTTAAATGCATAACTTTTCTCAAATGCATTATTAAATTAATTATTACGGATTTCAAATTATTTCAAATGTATGAAATGTTTTGTGAAATTTCGAAATGAGCCTTGAAACTTTAAATGATACTAGAAGTTGAAGAAATGTTTAAGCATTAATTCAGTTAGTGGATAATCTAATAATATAAATAAAACTATAGATAATTAAATATGAAGAAAATACAAAAAAAAAAAAAAACCTAAAAGTCAGATGAATACGTCAAGTCAAATTTAAATATAAGCAAAACTTATATCAATGAATTCAATTAAGACTGAACAATTGCTATGTAATTATTGATTATCCTCCCACTATACAATTTTTAAATTACTGCATTATTTTACAGAATAGCCAAGAAAATTAATTAAGTTTTTGAATAAATAATCATGAAGTAAGGAAAGCTTGAACAATAAGATATGTAGTGTTTGCAAATTTCTCACTAAAATTCACGTGATTGTTATTTTTCCCTTAATTGCAATAAACACGTAGAACATAAAATTTAGCTTCTCCTGTCTTTAGTCTCCGCATATTAAAAAAAATGAAATGATGGTGGAGTTGAACAACTTTCTATCTTTCTGACACAGGATTTTATGACAGCAGTAAATTTAAGCATGAGATTAATAATGAAATTAGGAACAATATTATGCATCTAAAAATATTTTAAAAAATATAAAATATTCTTCCTTCAGGGTGGAGAAGCTTGAAAACTAATAAACAATTCATTATAAATGAATTATGCAAAAGTAAATATTAAACAGCGCAAGCAAATAAAACATTCATCTAATAAAAGGACCGCACACCTTTCATCTTCTCAATATTCGAATCAATGTTTTATTCATAAATAAATAGTTTTGCAACGAACTTAATTTTCTTTAAATTTTGAATATTTTGGTGAAATTGCTGGACTTATAAAATGCATTCTCATACGTTTCAGAGTTTTCAGCTAATTTGTAAGCTTTTATCATGAAATTAATTTTAGTATAAACCTAAAATAGATGCTGACATTTTGTGTTTGGTTACGGAAAGAAGGTTTTCGTTCGGTATTATTTATCGATCAGTGATATGGTAAGATTACAAGAAATCGTATTTCCTTACAGAAATGACGGAAACTAAAAAGGATATACAATGAAATTAAAAAAATTACTATTCGTAAAGAATTATTAAATCATTGAGAATTATTTCTTTTCCAGTAGAAAGAAATTCAGAATGTAAATAACATAAATTTATGTAATAAAAATATAATAGGAGAATTTCTGAGCTTCAAAACAAGTCTAAAGCCAGTTTCAAATCAAACTATTGGAAAATTTCGGTAACTATTTTAGAAGATATAGAACTTATTTTTAAAGAAAAAACTACAAAAGTAGTCTAAATAAAAATAACTATACAAGAGGAATAATGTAAGTAAATAATAAATAAATAAAATTTGGAAAGAAAAATGGAATAAAAGTTCGAAGAAAGATATTCCAAAGAAATGAATTTCCTGAGACAAAGGAAATAAGAATTCTGCTTCTTGTTATCCACCGAAGCCAATTTATAACATGCTAGAAAGGTCACTGAAAACAAAAAGCATCCAAAACTTTTTCAGTTAATTCAGATTCTTGTAAGCCGCCAAAACTTTGAGGCTTCCAATAGTTTCAATAAAGTTTAAAATAAACCAAGTTAACTTTTATGATTAAGTAACGATGTTATAGTAATTGTTATTTCAGTAACTAAAAAACTGTGTTTACAGTAATTAATACAGGATGATTTATAGAAACTAAAACTAGAAAGCATATCCAGAGTGATCAGTCTGTTTGTTTACAAGGCGATAAATTATGTCATCTTTTATGAGTACGTATTATAAGAAAGCATTATTATTAATAGGAGGTTTTATTAATTATAAAACCTATAGGCTACTTTTATAATGCGTCTTAAATGAACTGGTACCCTAATCAAAAATAACTTGTTCAATATTTTCTGTAATAATGCTTCTGTAAATGGAAGCCATTTTAGTAAATTTTAATAGATTCGTTTAAAGTATGGACCTTTAAACAGTACGAATAGTTGTAGGGTTTCCCTTAGTTCAATTAACTTGCTATTCAAATTTTTGTTATCTTTACTGAACTCCTCAATTTCCCCTCGAATTTTTTCGCCTGGACGTAAAGTTAAGTGAAGGGAGTATTTAAGCGGGTGAATTTTGGAGTATTCAGCGTGTATTTTCGCTAACCAGCGCACGTTTCGTTTTTGACCTTGGTGTTACGCGGAGTTGCTGATACACCTTTTTGGCCATCACAATAATTAACACGCCGGATAGGTTTGCCAAGTCAACCTAGTTAGCCGTAACTTCACTAGTAGCTAGAGTTCAGCACTACTCTTTTTTAAACTTGAATTGATTTAGGTAACAACGCTTAGTTCCACCGCAAGTTGTCGGTGATATTGTAAAGCACGAAGTATGTGCCTTTCTATTGATAGTTGAAAATAATAAAGGGTTATTTTCAGCCTCCTTCTGTACTGGTATTATTTCACGCCTGCGAGAGAAGTCGCCAGGTTCATTAGTAAGATCTAGTTTAATTTATATGGCCAAAAAGAGCTAGATCCTATATAGCTGTTTGCTTAATCGATTGTGGAAAAATACATGACGACTGTTTGCTTATGTGATACTTCAAGAAGGCCTAATTCTTTGTGGGTAACTGGTTGCCATTCACGTTAACTAGCCAGTCCAATCACTATGACTCAAAACATGGTCGAACTAACATCTTTTGTCGTTAGAATTTACTCAGCCATGAGAGAGAGAAAAATGAGCAACATTGATTAACTGATGCTAGATCATTATTGGTAGTTGAGAACAGACAATAACCCTGGTGATTTACAGCACAGTTAACAGTTACTGCCTTTGGACTGAACCTTTAAGCAAAATGCTCTTTCTGAGTGTAATACTTTTATAGCATTAGTGCTTGAGCAGACTTTATAAGAACGAATAACTTGTATACGTGCAGACCTTACATTTTGCATGGCATAATGCTTGTGATGAGTTACCCGCATTATTAATTGCCCTGAATATAGATTATAGGAGAAGCTGGTAAAATGGAAGATAATGTCTAAATGTATTTTATGTGTAAGGAAACTCGAGGAGAAGATAAGGGAGAAAACTGCTGGGTATATTGCGATTTGTTGACAGATGAAGCATTTCTTATTAGGGATGGCATAAAACTGTGTCAGTACTTGCTATCATGTTAACGATTTTCATGACATTTCTTCTGTGTTGTTTCGCTTTTGTGAGGAAGACTATGTATGCTGAAATTATTTGAAAAGGGTGACGAATCTGAAGGTTGTTGTTGGGCATTTGAATTAGTTCATCGCAGATAAAGGTATTTGGTTATAAAACCCTTCTGCAGTAAAAGTACGTAAGGAAAGGGGCCGTGACCTGAAAGAATCCAGTTTATTTGTGGGGTTACCTACTAATCTACTGGTATTATAATTCTGTAACATAATTAGGTCGTCCTGACATTTGTATTACATCCCGTTCCTGCTGCCATGCTGTTATTGCTTTTTGACCTTGTGATAGGTCGCTTTTCATTTATGTTATGCTTTATACGGCTTCTTTTTCAAGTGCACTGCTTGTTGGTTTCTTTCGTATACTTAGCGTCCTTTCATCCTTGAGGTCATAATGGGCTGATGTTTGTAGCTGCTTAGTATTTGTGTATTCTTAGTATAGTTCTTGCTGAGTATTCATTATCCAGCAGTTGTGCTGCGTGTGGCATGTAGCTGCAGTGATTAGATATGCAATTTGTTGATATTGATTCTTCTTACATATTCTATCTTCTATACTGCTGTTAAACTCTGCTTAATACACACCAAGTGTCCTTTCATGTTTCAACAATTTTATTGTCGTTTCTGATTTTATATGCGCAGCCTGCATTATCTGCGGATTTAGAATCATACGTGAAAGCTAAATAGCAAAAACAGACTGTTTAAAATTTTTAATTATGTTTTAGCAGTCAGTATACTTTCGAATGCTATAGAATCAATGGTAAATACATTTGCTTCTAATTAGTAGCGGCCCACCAGCGGCCGAGCGGTAAAGACGCTGAACACTGGTAGTTCGGTCCGAGGTTCGAATCCCGCGAACGGGCTGGCTGCATGGGGCGTTTCCGTGGTTTTCCCCATGTGTAACGTGTATACGAGCCAGTTTCCCTTAAAAAGTCCTCCACGAAGGCATCCCTCCCTTTGGACAGATAGCCCTCGTGTGCTTTGCCATAGTTGAATAACCTAACCTAATTAGTAGTGAGGAAATTACTAAAATATATCGATTTATAAGTATTTTGTTTCCACCAAGATAATTTCCAGGTAGTATCAGAGAGCTAATTCAGAACGATAGCAGAAAGAGCTTAATGTTGCAGATGCATTAATGCTATCGATTTATAAAACCAGGTAAAAAGAATACATGACTGAAATATCATGAAAAATTAGTGAAATACATTATTTTCTATAATTCTAATTCTAATATGAAAGGTCCGCAGATATAGTATAAATTTGCTACTGGATAAATTACGCCTTAGGGAGGATAACTTAGG
>KK112494.1:119497-156806 GCA_000611955.2 Stegodyphus mimosarum
ACCATTAATTCTACACAGCTTAACTCTGTTCGCGAAATTGTAAAAAATGCGTTAACATTATTAAATGAATAATGTTCTGATGCATTAAAACAATCCATAGTTAGTTAGATGATAATCAATAGTTTGCACTGATGCAACAAGCAACAAAAGTACCGTGAAGTGAAAGAAACATATGTACGCCTTTTGAAAGCGTGAATCAGTTTTATTACCAGGTAGGCAAATAATATCAGATATTTCCAGCAGTGCTGATGTGCCTCACATTATGTCACTGCCGCCCTGTAGTCAGATCTGGGATGATTTGGTTCTTACAGAATATTCTTGTATTGTGTGAAAACATTACATGGATTATTAGACAGAAAAAATATTTTTAAGTTTTAAACTATACGTCAAATTAATAAATTGTTGCTAGCCTAGGTGACATCTAAAAATTGGAAACTTGTGCTTAGGTTACATCTAAAAATATTATAATTTTGACATATTTTAAAAGTTACTGATCCAAAGCAAATTTTACTAGCTATAAGATGGCCAGCACTAATAACTTTACTTCTCCTTAACTGAAATTAGGTGAATGTGAAACTCCAGTCCTTACAAATAGTCAATACCAGAATTGAAAAATCTTCTTGTTTAGAAATTTAGGATTATGTGAACACGTTTAATTTACAATAAAAACTTTCAGAATCTTGTCCATTACAAAGATAGGATCACTGCAGTATTGGAAAGCACTTAATTTCGAGCATTCGTTCTCGAGTGGGGGATCAAGACTGAAGGTTCATTCAATGCATGTGATACGAGGGATAGTGAGCGCGAGGAACATTGGTAATCTTTTTATAAAAAATGTTTGTTATTAAGTGAAATGAAAATACACTCACGTTTGTGAAAATTGCAACACCATGAAGGACTTACGCGAGTGAGCTGAAATTTTCAGGAAATGCAAAGTAGCGCATGATATGCAAATGATTAGAATTGCAAATCCGTAGCGCATGCGTATGCTGAGCAGCGCCCTCTGAACGGCTGATGGATCCGAATAAATAGACGGCTGTAGCGAGGCGTGTATGGTTATCGGTGGTTATCTGCTAGTGGTAAACGTTAACTCAATCTGTACTTATGCCTCGTCGACGAAAGAGAGCGAGATTTGAACAACTTACAGAGTTTGAACGAGGGAGAATCATCGGCCTTCGTGAAGCTGGATTGTCGTATCGTGCAGTAGCCTCTCGTGTGCAGCGTAACAGCAGCACAGTGATGCGCGTTTGGAAGCAGTGGACGGACGAGTGTCGGACAACTCGGAAATCCGGGAGTGGACCCCGAAATGTGACGTCAGCTCGCGATGATAGACACCTGGTCCGCATGGCGCGGACGGACCGTACAGCTTCCTCTAGACAATTGGCAGCACTGTGGTCAATAGCTACAGGTGTTTCATTGTGTGCTTCATCAATTCGTAGACGTCTGCTGCAGTGTGGACTGCGCGCACGGACTCCTTTATACAGGATCCCCCTAACGCACGACCATCGCCGCCTGCGGCTACAATGGGCCAATCAGCATAGAGACTGGCGTGCTGATTGGCAGCATGTCGTGTTTTCTGACGAATCCCGCTTTAATTTGTGGTACCATGATGGCCGCATTCGTGTCAGACGCTATGCCGGTGAACGCCACCTTCCGGAGTGCATTATCGAACGCCACAGTGGACGAACACCCGGAGTTATGGTCTGGGGCGCCATAGCATATCATAGACGATCTCAATTGCTACGAATTGTGGGCAATCTGAACAGCAACCGGTATATCCGTGAAGTTCTACAGCCCGAAGCTGTTCCCTTCCTTCAAAGCTTGCCAGGCGCTGTATTTCAACAGGACAATGCCCGCCCTCATACTGCTCGGATTGTTAAATCCTTCTTTGCAGCGCAGCAGGTACAGCTTCTTCCTTGGCCTGCGTGTTCCCCGGATATGTCGCCAATTGAACATGTGTGGGATGTCATTGGTCGGCGTCTTGCTCGTGATCCTCGTCCTGTTGCGTCTGCAGACGAACTTTGGGTACGCGTACAAACGATATGGAATGCTCTTCCTCAGTCAGACATTCAAACTTTGTTTGACTCCATGCCACGTCGTGTAGCAGCACTTATTGCGGCGCGTGGTGGCCACACAAAATACTGATTCTGATCTCTTGTTCTTGTTTGTTTGCTTTGAACATTTAATCATTTATTTGTACCACTACCACTCAACTGTGTATTAAATTGCATTCAATTATGACGATTCCTTCTTGGTGTTGCAATTTTCACAAACGTGAGTGTATTTCATAGCATATGGCGTAACATTATTGCTTAATATCAAACCTTACTATCATTTTTTGAACCTATCGCATTGTTGCCACTTAATACAAATTAAAAAAAGACAGATACAATTGAAGAGTAATTCATGACCTAATTCTTAATAGATTAAACAAGCACAAATTAAGCAAACAAAAGTAAAGTCACAACAAAGAAAAATTTCAAGTCAAATATTTTGTTTTAATTCGAGGTAATATGCAGATTATTTAAAAATCTTTAAAGTACTTAAAAAATTAAACAGACATTTCTTTGTGTTCTCATTTGACATAAGTTTTTTATCTAAAATAATTTCATTATGCATTTTTCTCTGCTGAAGAAAAGGAAGCGTCTATTAAAAAAGTATATTACAATGTAAAAAGCATATTACGCATTAGATTTGCGAATTAACGATTCTATTAGCCGAAGAGTAAACAACAAAGTTGTAAAAAAAGCATCTTTTATTTTAAAAAAAATCTAATCAGTTACTGTTTAAACAAAAACTGAACCAACGAAATTTTAGAAACGGTAATGATTTGGAACTGATTAGAAAAACTTCAACTATTTACTTATTCCAGATTATACTTTTCAAAATGTACTTAATTGAGTGTTCGGAAACTAGATTTAAGTCATGTTTATTAATTCTATAAGGCTCTCATACAGATGGCTAGAGAATATTCGGAGCTGGAAAAACTAATTAAAAGTCTTTATAACTTTTAATCAGATTCTGTCAGTTTTTGACTTAGAACATACAAGTCAAAATTTAATACAAAAAGTAAATAGGTTTTTCGTACAAGATTGTTTTCAAGTAAGAGACCGAAATCGCGGACAAAGCAGAAAAACAAATATTGAGACAGAAATACGAACCCTACTTTTATTTACCTCTTTCTTTAAGGGAATTTGAATGCGGACTATCCTAGCATACAAATCAGTTCCGTAAAATCGATAAACTTAAACAAATTTTCTTCTACAGATTTTTCAATTTCATTAACTTTAGCAGTGGAGTTTTCGCTGTTGAAGACTGAATTTTCAATAAAAGGAATTCCTTCAAATACGATCCAGAAGGTTTTCATATAAATTGTTTACAAAACGATATTTCAATCGTTACTCTCTGAAATAACATATTCTTCGAGAAAACAAACCTGAAATGAGATCAGCAAGAAATATATTCTGAAATTTATTTAAGGAAACCTAACTTCCTCTAAATTTAATATCTCTGAAGAACATTAGATAAAACTTTGCAAAATATTTCATTCTGCCTTAATAGGTACTCAGAGTAGCTTCAGGCCTCTTTGACAAGACGATAAAAAGTTAATAGTAACACTGCTATGAATCCTTCATTATCAATAATTAAAATTAATTTCCACACTTGATTCAGAGTCAATTTAATAGACGCTCCCTAACGGAATAATGCGATAGGAGTAATAGTTAGACATAAAAACGTCTTCATTATTTCCTGTTACGTTTACTTACTTCTAAGTCAGTATTAATTAGATTATTTTCTCAAAAGCTGGGTATAAAGCCCCATATTCAGTCAAGTATGGCACCCTCATTTCGTTTTCAAATTGCAAAACTTTGTTTGTAGGAGGCATGGAGCTGTTAACTTCTGCTTCTGCACACAAGAAAGCTTGCTTTAAATCTAGTGCTCAACCATTTCGCTTTAAAAAAAGCACTAACTATACTTTACTGTGGACAGGCCTTTTGGTCTCTATTATTATTAAATCATAGAGATGGGCATTGTTTGGATAGAGATGGCTAATGGGCATTGTTTGAATCCTGGTTTTGATGCTAGTGGCCGTCATATCTATGCAGAGTAGAGGCAGCACGTACTCTTTATCGACACGTAAATGTTCTCTTTTGTTAGCGGTTTTGGAATATGAATGCCTTTCTGCCAGCGGGAAGGTCCTGGGCAAAATCAAAGAGGATATGCTGTAGCTGCAGAAATTTGCCGTACGCTACAGAAATGGGTTGTAACTATTAACATAAGGAAAACGTCAGGTGTTCCCACTCTGCTTTTATTTTGTTTTATTTGAAGAAAGAGATGTCGCGGCGTATTGCAACGCAGGTACCCCAGTCGTGAAAGATTTACTTTGGGAACTGAACCCTAGACCTCTGCAACTGCAGCTAAATATATCACTGGACCCCCAAAGCTTTTTGCTGCAGTTTTAGAATGTATACCTGATGTTTTCTGATATATTATGACTCGGGAATGAAAGTTTTGTTGATTACAGTGTCAAATTCAAAACATTATTCTGAGAACACAATTTTCACACTGATGGGTTTAATCGTCATCCATTTAATCGTAAGCTGAATCGTCATCGAATAGTTGCACGTGGGAATAAATTCTCGAACTGGTTTCTCTCCCTTTTTCTGACGACGACGCCAGGCGGAAGATGGAGTTTCAGAAAGGGATCAAGTCTGCATGTTCTAAAAAGTTTTCGGAATGATAATCGTCTACAACATGTGTGTGTTACATCGTGGTTTTATAATTCTGCAATTTTTATGTATTCCCTCGTCATGATTGAAGCACGTGATGCACACTTTGTGAAACGTATGATGTAACTGAAAAAGGCCTAATGCTGGAGCTTAAAATATGAAGTGAATTCCAGTCCACAAATCCCTTTTGCGAAAAATAAGTGAGACATCGTGAGCAGCTTGACTGCACCAGTGCGAGTGAGAATATATTAATATTTGCAAAGAGCGATAGCCTGCGATGTGGACAGATTATGTCCGAAGGTAATTGGTTGCACGTGCTGCATGTGTGTTTGTTATGATAATGTTCTTATATTTCATACTTAACCCGAGAATAAGATGATATACATTCATGGATGATATAATAAATTAATGTTTACGAGTGCATTTATTGAAAAGGCCCTATACGTGATAGAGTTAGAAATGCTTTATGTATTTCTCTTTCTAGGGTTATTAATGCAATGTACTAAAATTTATTGTAGGCCAGCAATTACTGGGCAAGTGTGGCTTTTTGATGCTTAGAGCGTATCTCGTTTAGTATTAACTACACACCATCACAATTATGCATACTTTGTTCATCTAACCAAAACGTTTTATCTCTAAGGTTATGTAAAAGGAACTTGTACATATCGCAGGCATATGACTAAAATTAGGCCTTTTTTCTTCTGAAAATGTAATATGACGAAAAACAAGCATGAAAGGTGTAACACAATTATATGCGCATGCAAGTGGAAGCTGACAGATGTGACTGATACCTGAAAAATTCATTTGTTAGCTATTACGCATTCGTAAGACAAGAAGAAAACAAAAGAGGACTGATGAATTTAAACAAAAACTAGGCATAAAGTTTAATAACTTTAACCATCACAGTCTGGTGCGTATGGCCAATTCCATAAAATGTTGTCAGATTATCAGTAGTAATTGGGTACTTCTAACCACTCAATAAACTAACTGTATTAGATTTTACTTTCAAATTTGACATCAAGATTTTAATTGAGCATAGAATAAATATCAGACGTATTTACTCCTAAAATTGTTTTAAAGGCATTAGCGTTTTCAATGGAGAAAGAATTATGGTATTAGACATTAATCAGTGCACGACCAGATAAAATTCGCCGGAATATTTGAAGAAATGGAATCTTGTGAAAATTTCAGATTAAATTGAGAAAATTACTACTTTTCTGTTCTAATAGCATGTAAGTAAATATCATTATTGCACCAGGACGACTTTAGCCATCTGGAAAATACATAAACCAATACATATTTCATTTGCATATTTTTTTGGCCTACCCAGCCCCTTGCACATACACATTTTAAAGTGAAACTACGTCATTAGTATTATTTAGGATATGTGATTTTTTTTTGAGCTCATAAGATAAAAATTATCACTCTACTTTTTTTACTACAATTCATATAAATATGTGTAAGTCACAAAACAGTTTTACGTAGAGTCTGTTAGTTGCTCAATAAAGTGTATAAATGCAGAGTATTTTAGAGGAATGTAACTAAAAGTTGAAAGACTCACCTTCTTGAGGACTGCGGCACCATCTTTTCCTCCGGATGCAAATAATACAGACTAATACATTGGCCATGACAACTAGGCCACCAATGACTGCGGCAGCAAAAAGCCATGCTGGCAAGAACTCCACTGATGAGCTATCACTGGATACAGGCCCGGAGATGGTGGAATCCATCACTGGTAGGCCTAGAAATTTACTCGCATTGTTGATTACCTCAAGACAAAAGTTTATCGAACATTTCAAAATAAATTGCACTTCACACAGCCTTTAAATGACCTCCATATTATACCAATGTTTTGTACTTACCTTTCCATTTGGTTAACTGCACAATTCACTTTATTCATTTACATAAGAAAAAAAATACTCTTACTATTACTACTCCTCACGGTAGGTATGATTTCATTTATGTTTGACTGCATAAGGAAACTTTTGTGTATGAGGTATGAATGAAGGGAAGACAGTTACAAATGATACAGACCTTAAATAGGATACATACTATGATTTTAAATAAGATGCAGAAGAAAAGGACTTTCTGAAACAAAGTCAAATTCCTTTAATAACTGAAATATTTTCCGTTTCTTAAGATACGATATTTTTCTAGAAGTCTAAAATAGACTTCTTTAGGTGTTTGCAAAAGTTTTTTGGAATGCAAGTAAGTGGAAATTACTGTTAAAAAATCCTTCGTTTTTGCAAATCTTTATCAATTTAAGAAGGTACTTTTTCACGACTTTAAAATCTACCTATCGCGACATAAGTAACAATTTATTCAACAAACTCATTTTTATTATAGGTAAATAAAGAGTCCAGTAAAGTGCATTCAGACTACTGCACTGCTGATAGTAGTAAATTCTGCGGCGGAAACAAACTGATCATGGGTAAACCTATAAAGAGTAATTAGATTGCATTCGCCAATGTTTGTGAAGGCTTAGAGGTAGCGAAATTAAACACATTGCTCTCAGAATTTGAAAGCAATGAATTGAAAAACAATTTTACAAAGACAAGGCTCACTTATAACAGAACGTGAAAAATAACTATGTAGTTTAATTTTTTGTTTACCAAAATAAATCTATTTACAGATTCAAAACGAAATTTTAAGGATCTGACAAAATTTTGCAAGCATTTTGTACATTTTTTAGTAATCAGAGTAAACAGGAATTGTAAGGGATAATGAGAAATTTCATAAATTCATTAGGAAATCGTAATGAACTCAACATCGCATGTAAAATATTTTAGTTTTATTTTATACGAAAGAAAAAATTAAAAATTCTCAATAATTATTTTTCTTGATTCTGATAATCATTAGAGGTGTTACAAACATACCGGATGATGCCCCTTGTTGCAGCATAGATGAATATTTTGAAGTTTAAAAAGCACGTTGCACTTACCGTGGAGCCCGGTAAGAACTTCTATGAAAGAAAAAAAGGACGAAAGGAAAGATTGAGAAAGCGGAGAGCAGAATACATTTGCAATATTTTGAGGAAAAAATTAAGCTTAAAAATTACAAATTTGCATTTTGTATGATCAATAACATAATAGGAGAACCCGAGATTTTTATTTTGTGAATTTAATGTACTTCTAGCTGAAATTCAAATTCATAAAATAAAGAGTGTCTTAGAATAAAAAATTACGAAGAGAAACATTATTATCTGAACATAAATAAAGACTTCTCAATGGAAAGTTTATAAAGTTATTTCCTTTGCTATTTAATATGGAAATGAAAACTATTCTTAAACCATGCAATCGATCAAGTACAATAAATGAAAAAATACATTGCATTGTAAAGATACCACATTTTAACTTAAATTATGTTAGCAAAAAGCCGATACAGTTATGTTAATCTTAAATTCTATGCCTACGTCTTCAAATTTCGTTTTGTTGTCACTTTAAATTACGAAATACTACTACAAAAGTATTAACGAAAGCTTTTATTAAAGCATACTTCAATTTCAGGGGCTCAAGTACCGAACAGAATCAAAGATTTTAAAAATTTATCATTACATTTAGGTCATAGGAACAGGTTCGAAAAGTCTTAGTTTTCAAATTTTCTTTTCTTGCTTTCGAATTTAAAAACGAGTAACTAAATAGAGTCAGAAGAATAAATATGTACATATTTTAGTTCTAATATAATTTTACATTTTGTGCTTATGAAATAAGACAATCAACAAAACATAACATTTTATAGTAGAGAAAAATATAAAGCATGTATAAAAGTATGATATATTCTCAGGAACATTTACAAAAAATTCAGTTATAGGTTTTTAGCAATGACACTAAACTTTTATAAGGAAGTGTGAGAAAAAAAAGAAACATATAATTTGAAGATATTGTAGATCAGTTAAAAGCATAGCGTATTTAAATCTTTATTTATCTTTATTTAGATACGCTATCAGAGAGGATCAGGATAGAGGGGGATATATAAGGGATCAGGATAGAATCGAATCGAACGAATTATCAACATAATAAACTGTAAAGATTAGACTTTTAAGAGCAATTTTAAAATAATTTTGTCTTAACAAAACTATTGGGCATAGTGATAAACACCATCTATGTACAAATAACTAAATTAAAGCTTTTATTCCAGCATATTTCAATTTCAATAGTTTAACAGGAATGGATTTTAGAAATACGTATTTTTTTATCTAAAGCGACATAGAAAAAAGAATGAAAAATCTTAGCTTTCAAATCTTTTATTCTATAGTTTTCAAAGTGAAAACATATGTCTAAATAATAACAGAGAAATGTATATGTATATACATATATTCTAATGTAATGCTGCATTTTATTCTTATGAAGTGAGGTATTGAACAAATGCATAGCATTCTGCAGTACAGAAAAATTCAAACCATGTATAAAAGTATGATATATTTTCAGTCACATTTGCAAAGAATCCAAGTATAGTTTTTAGCAATAACCTAAAAAGTGTTCAAATGAGAAAACGACAGAAATAAAAATTTTGAAGGGAGACTTCGCTACAAGATCATGTCTAAAAGCCTGAATGTGAATTAATTTTCTAAGATTAAGGTAATACTCACAAAGAAATCTTGTCGTGAAGAATTTATCTATATTTACTTTTAATCACTTTTCTTAGCCATTTGCCGATCTAGTTGCTTTTAGACTTTTGCCTATCAAGCAACTGCACATAACTTATGTTGTAGAACGCAGACGAAGAGTTAAGTTACCAAACAGCATTAAGATACTGAATTTCACTCGGCGACCAAGACGAAAACAAAACAATTTCTTTTTTTAAATTTATGTATTTCCTGATCGATCCGAATAATTTTAATTTGCTTTGGAAATGTCTCTAGAACAGCTTGCTTCGTACAACTGTAAACAATATTTTTGTATTAAGGCAATGAGCAAATAAAATTTCGTACTATGGTGATCAAAAAGCAAACTGTCTGGTTTAGTATAGTTTACTTAGTAAATCTGTTTAGAACATTTTCGAACTGAAACAAGGAGTTGAGTAATGTGGTACTATTATTTCATAAAAGAAAATGCTACCTCATTAGAACAGCTTACTCAGTGCCTATGTATAAAACAATTTTGTTTTGGAGCAATATTATTGGCTGATCGTCAATAATTTTATTGTGGGAAACGCATCAATCAATAATCATGCCAAGGAAAGCACCTGGTGACAAAAAAACTATGTAGAGTTAAAATGGACCACCGAACAAAACATTTTTAAGTTGAATGACAAAATAATAACTAATTAAAAATAACAAAATTAAGAGGATTATTATCTGCTAGGGTTCCACATCAAATTTCTTCCCCCTCCTCGAGAAAGCTCCTTTTGAGTTTTTCTAAAAGCTATCTTTATTAGTTTTCGTCATTTAAAACATAAATGATTTTAACAGTTTGCTATAAATTTAGTAAACTCCAATATTTATGAAAAATTAACTACGAGACTAATTTGTATTATTTTTCTCTTCATCAAAAGCACCATTTGTGCTATGTAGGATACTTTACGCTTCTGACATTTTTAATTTCAGTTTTTTAGATTTCACATTTTATTCTGTAATTAAACATAGAAGTAACAGAGTTTTATGCTCAAAGAAAAATACTTCGACTTCTTATTAAAAATAATCGGAGTACAACAGAATAATAAATTAATGCTTTTGTTTTGTTCGAATAAGGTTTCTTTCAAATTTATTAATGCCTTTTTTTCTAATTTCCTTTTTGCCTTTCTACTGCTCTCATTGTTTAGTGAAGGATTTTCTTTACATCTTGCGAATGTACTTTTTTATAATATTTAAGATAATTGTTAAATAATTTTTTTTTCTTTTATTGAGTAATTCGTTTTCAAACGTTATTCTTCGGATGGCTGTCAGAAGCGGGAGCACTGTTTTTCAAGGGAACAAATTTTCCATCCTATAATGTTTTTTGTAAGATAAGGAAGGAAATAGTTACTCGGTTTTGTCTTTCTTTGCTAAACATAATAATTTCTAAGTAACCAGTGAGCATATACATGCTTCATCGCTTTAACGTTTTTATTTTACAGCTGGGGCAATAAGTACTTTTAGTAACAATATACCAATAATAAAACATTCTTTTCAGGGTAGCTTCGTAATAAGGTTAAGAACAAAGAAAACATAGCTTAAGCAAAAGACCTAACTCAAGGGTTAGTTTAAGTATTTGAGTATGGCAAAGCAGACGAGGGCATCTGCATAAGAAGATGGATGCATTCATGGAAATCTTTCCAAAGTAAACTGACTCGCATTTATGTTACACTTAGCCAGCCCGTAAACTGGCTAAAATTTACGTTAAACACGAAACCAATCATGCAGCCATCCTGTTTGCCTGGGCTCAGACCTGGGTCAAACTACCAGTATTCAAGGGTCGTAAACACTCGGCCACTGATTGGGCAAACCTAACCCTAAAAACTTATTTTATTTTCTTAAAATTATCGTCACAACGGTCTTCAAAACAGAATACTACTGCAATTATAAACAAGCAAGACAATCTAAGAAGTAAGATGCCTGTTTACCTAGAGTCAAACCTAGGTCGAACTGCCAATATTCAGGGGCCTTAACTGCTCAGCCACTGGTGGAGCAGGCCTAACCCTAAAAACTGGTTTTAGTTTTAAAAAATATCATCAGAACGGTTTTCAAAACAGAATACTACTGCAGTTATCAACAAAAAGCAAAAAAGCAAAACAATCCAAGAAGTCAGATGGCATACACCAGAACGAAACTTTACGAAACACCAAAACAATTTAAAATTCTATGCAAACACCCTTTTAAGTCTAAAAATACACATTTGTTTCACATTTGCTGCTTGCTATCGATGGTGATAAAGTGCTTCTGCTATCGGGACTGTTACTGATCACAGTTTTCTTCATCAGTTGGGCTAAATGTTTAATACCGTTCAAAACAGTCTTTTGTATGATTTTATCACTGTGCTGTAGCATTCAATTCTGCTTGTTTGTTATTTCACAATTCTCCCTGATATTGCTTCGAAGAATATAGATGAACAATTGAGCAGAGTGGATCAACCACCTAAACACTGATCAAGTGCTTTGGTTCTATTACTGGCGAACAAAGCTGTGTGGATAATTTCGTAGCTTTCCTCATGTGTAGCTTGAATATAAGCCAATTCTTCCACGAAGGTATCTCTTCCTTAGCTATCCTTCGAGCGTGTGCTTTGCCATAATCAATTAAACGAGTAAGAGGACTGAAAATTGCTTTAATATGCGAAACCATTGGAATTAATATTGAAATTGCAGTTTCGAAAATAGCTAAGGCATTATTTGCATCGATTACAAAATCTATGAACTTTGCTGAGGGTTGAGCTCGAAATCTCTCTTTAAAATAGGAAATTCTTTAACCAAACGAGTTGAGAAAGCCATCATTTTGCTCCTGAATTTACCATATGTTTCTCATTATTCCTATGTAAACGAGTGAAATAATTTGTAATTTTACTTGTCATACTACCTACTATATTTCTTAGAATTTTTCTAGGCATTGCTTTATTTCATGATTTATTTTACTGACTTCACATTACTAAAACTTCACATTAATTTTTGTGTTTATAAATAATTTCTTGAAATTTCAAGGAAGAGATGCATGTCTCAAATAACTCTCACTTGAAAATAATGCTTCCTTAAAATAGTCCGCAAGAGCTAGTTTTATAGTGCTTTTTGTTTTGTTAATAGTAATTTTTCATAACAAACCTCTTTCTTCACATAACGCAGAAATGTTTCTCAAACATTATTTTCCCCGTTTCTGGTTGGTGAACTGAAACGGCTTTTGGTGTAATTTCTATGTGTCAAAACACATAGAAATTACAACAAAAGCCGTTAACTTGCTAACTGATAACATTTAATTATTTGTTTTAAATCTTATGCTTTATTGATGAGAGTCAGCAGTTGATGAGGGCAGCTTCTGTAGATAGCTTACAGAAGGTTTTCAGTCCCACAGTTCATGGAGCAAGATGAAATTTTTTACTTCTGAGTTTTAAAACACTTACTTTGAAATAATTTCAACGCTTGAATTATCCTAATGTATAATAAGCTTCAATGTTTTTCTTTCTCAAAAGCCTCAAGGTTCTCAAGTGAAATTTTTTAGTCTGAATTTTATTTTGTTGAAGTTTAAGTTAAAATAATAGCATTATCATTACGCATATTGACAGTTTTTTGCTTAATATTTATTCATTATCACTACGCGTTCACTTTTCTATTTCGAAACTTCACTCGCAAAGGCATTTTTCATCACACTTTGATCGGATATTAGAATAATTTGCATTTCTTGCCAAAATATAATATAATTTAACAATTATAGTTTGCTTATTTGTATAAATCTAAACATTATACACACATGTACGTGTGTTTATATCGACAGCGATATAAACAAATCGGTAGTGAATCTTGCCGGCAGCGAAGTATAGAACATAGCTATCATAACTCATTATTTTGAAGGAAAGGATGGTATTTGAGAAATATGTAATAGCTTCTCCAGGCATTTATTTTGTCCTGAATTCTTTTTTCTGTACACAGGAGTGACTTTAGCATCCAATAGATGCATGATAATTATAGCAAACTATTCAAATGCTATAAGGTTAGGAGAGAATATCTTTGTGGAGGAATATATAGAAAAAATTCGCACATTTGGGCTAGGCACGCGGAAAGTATATATGCTGCAATGCCCCCTCCCCGTTCTTGTGCTGAAATCATGCGTAAGAAACAATTATTTATGCTCTTCGCTTTCGATACCGAGTACTGACCGACCAATTCAATTTGCGATTAAAGTTAATTAAAAATTGTTTACTGCAGCTTATTTATCATGACGTAAATATTCTTCCGACGGCAGCATAAACAGTCTTCACGGAGTCCTTTCCTGTATGTAAAAAATGAATAGTATTAAAGTTTTCTGTTTCATTAGATTTATTTGCTTATAGTTCAATATGCGAAAAATAATAAAAATAAAATGTTGAACACAGATCTTTAGAAGTTTAGTATATTTTCCCTTGCTTTTAGCGCCGCAGTAAAAGTATTCTCCCAAAATTTAGAAAGGAAAAGTGATTCCAGGAAAATAGCTGACATTTTTTAAATCGTTTTATAGAATCAAGATGAAATCTTTTATAAGTTGCTCAGTACAAATGTGTGACTTTCTAGGGAGTTAACCTTCTCCCTTTTATCAAATAACTGAACTGTCTTCTATAGAGCAAAGACCTTGGAAAGATGACAAATGGCGTTATCTCATGTTGTCATCTTCACCCTAAGATAATTGGAAGAAGACAAAACGGCGGCGCTTGGGTACTTGGCTGAAAGCTGATGTCCATTTTATGTTGAATTTACTGGCTGTTTCGCGTTTCAAGATTCCGCTACTTTTCCCCGCTATTAGGTTTTTTAACTTTGTTCTAAGCAAGGTTAGCAGATAATTATGACAGAGGGCTGCTACATTATTAATTAATCTTTTTAATATGTGTTAATGTTCAGAAAAAGATTGCATTATTGATATGTATTTAAATGTCAGACAGATTTGTCACTTCTGGTGCAAACTGAAAATATAAATCATTCTAACATACTTACAATATTTTTAAAAGCTATAAATCATTCTAATCTGTTCACAGCTATCAGAGCGTCTTTATAAACTGTTAATAATTCTAATATATTTAAAGTTTTTAAAATTTATTAACCAGTTTAGTACATTTAACTTTGAGCCTATGATAGGAAGTCAGAACTTTACTTATAGAATATCATTTATAATAAATATTTCTGGATGAAGTTTACTTTTATAATATACCACCTATTATAATAAATACTTCTGACTTAATATCAGAAATAAAAGGTGCGCTCATAAAGAAAGCGGGTAGTTTCTTACAGACTAGAAAAAGTTACTAAATTTCAAATAAATTTATCTTCTTCAAAATAATCGGCCCGCCAGTGGTCGATCGGTTAAGTCGCTGAACACTGGTAGTTTGGGGTTTGAATTTCGGCAAACGAGCTGACTGCATGGCGTTTTCGTGGTTTTCCCCATGTATAACGTGTATACGAGCCAGTTTCCCTAAGAAAGTCCTCTACGAAGGCATCCCATCTCTTAGGCAGACAGCCCTCGAGTACTTTACCATAATCAAATAAAGCAGACCAACCCAAAACTTCCAAATAATCCCCAGAAGAGTCTATACAATTTTTTAGCGTTTCTTCTGGTCACCGAAACACCGTTTATAGGCGTTGGAACTAACTGTTCGCAAAATACGCATAATATTTGAAACTGAAGGACGCCCTGTCTTTGGTTCATATTCAACCCTTTTGTGCGCACATTTAAAGCTGTTATACTATTCATACACTTGTATTCTTGATAACTATGCATCACCGTATACTGTTCTAACGCTTCGGTTGCAGATATACCTAGTTTATAAGAAAATTTAATGTTACAACGTTATTCAATCTCGAAACAAATTCTTTTGTACAATGTGTTCTGAGTAAATGAAAATGGCTCCGATGTTTTGATACGCAAATGATAAAATAACCACTTTAATATCGCTTTATGAAGAGTTGAGATGTCACCTTTTTTTAAAATATACATTTATTCTTTCGAGTTTTTAGTTTGTAGAATTTGACTGGCTTTAGTGATATTAACTAGTAGAGCTAATTATAGCTTGGTCTGAAGTTAACTACAGAGACATGAGAAGGTTAAAATAACCTTTTTATTAAATCAGAACTTGAATATAAATGCACGTCTCGTGCTTACATAAGCGGCCAGCGTTTTAAGTAACATTCAAATTCAAGAATTAAATCAGACCTACACATTTTAATTTGAACTAAGTTGTCTCAGAACTTCTCAGCGGCGTAACAATTTAAATGATGGTATACCTAATGCAAGCCGAATAATTTCAATCTTATCAGAGCTGGAGAAGCCTAGTAACGTGGCCTCAAAAGGTAGAAACAAGCTCTGTCTTATGATTTTATCGTTTGGGTTTTTTAAATTTGTCCCGTTACTTTATGGGCGCACCTTGTATTTTTCAAATGGTCTTTAGGTATTAATACTAAATTTACATTATAGATTTCTCTCCTGCGCTTTCTCAGTTTCGAAACATAGACACAGTAAAAACTGTATCCTAAAAGCAGAAAGGAAACCATTAACTATCTTATACAGTCCTTTCCTCATTAAGGTATTTTATTAATTAAAATAACTTATTTGGACTAAAAAGTAAGATTAATGTACTGAGTGCATTTGGTTGTATATTCCACCATGGATTAACAACATTTATGAAATAAGGCTATGAGAAACGTGAACTAATAGACAAGAAGAAACAAAAATCAAATTTTTAAGTAAATCAACACATAATTAATGACAGTAATGAAAAGGAGAGTTTAATTTAAAACAATTTAATTAGCAAAGGATAAAAGAATTGCACAATACATAGCGTAGGAAATTAGATAACAGGGAAGAGATAAAGAGAGAATAAAATGAAAATAGCTTATTTATGGTTTTTTTACAGAAAATATAAAACTTCTGCGCATTAACTACGAATAAATAAACACATACGAGTCTACAGGCTACCATGAAAATGGACGTATGCCCATGCAGCTATCTTTATGATCACCTGGCAAGCATAATGATAGAAGAAGGAGGAAATTTTGGATTTAGTCAATATTAGATTTCTCAGTCAGAAGTGGGATGGAACTGGGATGCAGTTTCTCGTGTTCCTAATGCAATGGAACCTGCCGTACTGGATGAAACATCTGACAAACACTTAAAATTGATTTTTGTTAAATTTTTATTATTTTATTAGCATTAAAATTAATTTTTATGAATGATTAAATAGAAATTCTTACATCGCCATAAAGTCATGATTTTTAGTTGAAGCTTTCAGTATTGCTGTAAAGAAAAGTGGACGGTGCTTAAAAACATGAGGAACGATTTGCATTGCGAAAAATAAAATTAAATAGACCTTTAAGTGGTCTAAAAGAGGATAGAACTACAGAAAGGTTCTTCATATCTGACTCAAAAATGTAATAAAAGGTCTAAAGTAACATAAGTTTTCAGATTCGAAACGCATAAAATTGATTTTTAATTTGGATTTAAAGTAAGTTTCGGAATATAAGCTCGCTGTCCAATCATATTTGGTTTCCACTCGTTTAAAGTATATGAATTCAATAAATGATTCATAAAAATTAAGCATGCAATATAATGCAAAATAAAATAAATAAATAAACAAATAAAAATAAAAAATTAAATAATAAATATATAAATAAATCGTTGTTTATTTTTTATTTTATTTTGCATTATTACCATCACTTGTTGCTGCTATCAGCGCGCAGTTGGATTAGGTTTTAAATAGCTTTTTATGTTGCATTTAATAATTTTTTTTAATTTAAAATTTAAAACTTTTTGCCGCTATCAGCTTGCAAATGAATTAAGTTTTGAACTTCTTACTCTCGACTGCGTCATTTTTAGATCAATTCATACGTATGACTTAATAACGCTGCTGACGTAACTAATTCGGAATCTAAACCGAAACTCTAATGTAACTAATTCGGAATTTAAAATTTCGTAAACTGAAACATTTCTCTTGGTGACTTGTCATATTGGATAACTGCACACTTTGCTTCTATCTCTATTCTCGCCAAGATGCTGCTTGATGCTGCAGTTCCTAATGCAACAATTTCTAAAATTTAACTGTTTTGAAGCAGGCAGAATTAGTCTGCCAAGTGAACTGTGTCAATTAAAATAAAGATGATGTCAAAGACTTTGTATAGGTGATAACTTATTAACATTTGAAAGTTGAGCAGCAATTAAATTACATGTTTTAAGATGCTCATTAGGTTACGATATTTGGGCAAATGCAGATTGCCAAATTTTGCCTGAGTAAAATTTTTTTTTTTAAACGAGAAAATGTATTCCAGATAATTTCTTAAAATTTAATTTTTTAATCTCTCGTTTATATAGCTTTCACTATTAGTTCAATTAATCGGTAATTTCATCTAGTTCATAAAGACGTGGTAGGACTATTTTCTGTACGTTCAGTTACGTAAATGTTATCTCTTTATAGTCATTTAACCCACGTATAAAGACAACTGAATGTTATTTCCGATTAAAAATGATGAAAAGCATTTAATTCGCCTGAATTCTGGCTCAGGAGCTCTGTTTTTTTTTCTAAACTATTCTTAATCGCTGGATAATGACCCGTTAGCATTTTATCTTTTATACCAGTAAGCTGTTGGGAAACGCTTATTACGCAATTAAGAAAAAAGGAAAGGCTAGACTCATTATACGAAGCGTATTAGCAATTAGTCGAAGGAGATTTCGATTACTGAAGGCAAATATGACACTCAGGTTTATGAAACAACTCTAGCGCAAACATGAAAGTTTAGAGGATTATGGTAATTAATAGCATAGTAGAAAAGTGCTTAACAAAAGCGACTGCGGAATAATTTATCGAGTATGAGAATTAAAGATTTTCTTTTAATTCAAATTTTGCAGTTAATTATATTTCGATTGTTGTACAAAAATAAATTTCCTCAGTTATTTTTCTCTGAAGAAAGAGTACAGTTATAAGCAAATAAGAAATAATGGGGATGGTTATTTGATTAATGCAAAGCATACGATGACTATTTGTCTCAGGGGAAGGATGTCTTCATAGAGAATGTTTTTAGGGAAACTTGTTCGTATTAAATTACGTTTGGGGGGAACAATAGAAACCCGATATAGTCAGATCTTTCGCAGGAAATTAAACTTGATTTCAGCTACCACTATTCAGCTATTTCATCTACTCGACCCCTGATGGCAGTGTAAGAAAACCATGTGAAGCAGAATAAATGAAAGAAATCTGATGATCAATGTCTTAATATGACTTCTGTTGCAAACATAATTTATTGAAAATATTCCTGAAGTGAACCCAAACCGCTGAAGTTATTTATATGAAGCAAAAATTACTATGGATATATTTATGCATTTGTATATGTTATTTCAAGTTTTTAAGGGCAGTTAATTGCGCTACTTTAAAAACTAAAGGCTTTGCATTTATGAATAAAATTTTAATAACGCTATTATATTTCACGATGTTTTTTGATATCATATGGTTTTTGTTTTCATTTTTTAGGAATACTTGTGGAAGTATTTTCTTTCCTTGTAGGGATTTATATTTATTTTAAATAACCAGTTAAATTTAATTTTAAGTTACTTTCCTATAAGCCTTCATTCCCCTAATTGTCAGTGCCAGAATATTTAAATTTGGTAGCGCGCGTAAAAAATGCAAATTCTACCAGTGGGAGAAAAAATTTAAATATCGACGTTCCAGTAGGAAAAGTTAGAGAGAGCCTGGGAAATCTCTGTGCGTGCTTATACGCAAGCTTCCGCTTAGCAGTTATTGCTAGTTAGACGTGGCTTTACAGCTATTACCTTGCGGCCACTAGACTCGTCTACGCGCTGTAGGATACAAGATTGTATGAGCTCTGTAGTTTAATTCTACTACTTATTAATATTTTGAATGCTTGAGTTTTGATTCTACTGTTTGAGTTACCGCCCAAGCAGAGGCGTAGTATCTTAGCGTCAAGTTGACGCATTGTAAATAATTTAAAGACTTTAATAAAGGGAAGTTTTAACTCTTCTTCGGTGCAATCACTATTTCTCCAGATTCTACACAACAGATAGACAATAGAACCTTAAATCCTTCTGTTCCGGTTTTTACTTCTACTTCTCTTAAGTTCAATTCAGATATTTTTAGTGGATATTTTGCTTATAGAACTGATCTATTAAAGTGAATTAAATATCACGCTATTTGGAAAATAAAAAATAAAAAAATGGGATGAATATTATGCAGAAACCTTGTCTGTCTCCATATTTGTATTTATAAAACGTGGTCATTATTTTTTTTTAATAAAACATTTATAACAATATTTTATGACATCAATTGTAATAGCATGATTCCTGATTATTTAAAAAAATTTATGTCATAATTTGATTAATTCAGGTTTGAATAAATTCAGGTCAGTACAACTTGGGTGTAATGGTAGAGAATCAGATGACTTTTGCATTAATAACTTCATGTGACATTTTTAAACTATATTAAGTTATTTACTTTTAACTGGGAAGCCACTCAAATCACGAATTGTTTACAATTAATTGCTTACACTAAAGCAAAATCTTTTAGTCATTACCGAATCCTATTAATTTTTCAAGATTTTCACCAGTCCTTTCTTGATCAATGATTTTCATATGGAACCTACCTGTGCCAGAGTGGGTAAAGCAGCTGAATACTAGCAGTTACAAATGGATTCGAATACTGGCAAACAGGCTGACTGCAAGAGCCTTTTTTTTGGTTTTCCCAGGTACAATGTGAATACAACCGATTTTCTTTAGAAAGTCCACCATAAATCAACCATTTCCTTTGACAAATAGCCCTTATGTAATTTGTCATTTTCGGGAACTGGAGATCAAAGATAACCAAAAGGTCAGCGTTGAAAAATATTCAAAGGAAGGCATTGGTCCACTATAGGTTGTTTGATCACCTATGATGATGATGTATTTTTCATATTAAAGAAACAAACCCCGAAACAAAATGCAAAAAACAGAGAAGTATGATTGCAAACAGTACATAAAGGTACAAATTTTAATTTTAACTTGTTTAGATCTCTATGGCTGAATTAAGAGAAATATTGATGCATAAATAGTTGCAGCTAAACGCTACGTCAAATGAACAGACAGTCTATACTCAAAACTTAACAAATTTATTGAGCAAATTGTCTTGTTCTGTGTTGTGAACAAGATATACCTTGCATTGTGATTTCCAAGAAAAAATGATTAAACCATTCATATTACAGTTTATTAGCTTAAAGCTAAAATTATTTCAAATTTTCATAATTTTCTAAACTAAACTGCAAAGAATTCTCAACTCATAGGGAGCACCTCAATAACGATTACGTATAAACAAACTGTTACTTACATACTCATCCTCGAGCAGTGACTCTGCCAAAATGTGTTAAACTATGGTATTCGAAGTACTGCTTTCCATTTCGGCTAGTCTCAACCCACAGTCTTGGCTCATCTCGGTTCATTCTGTTTTGTTTGTGTGTTTATAGCAAAGCACAGGAGAGTTATCTGTGTTCGGTACCTTAGACCCGTTTTCTTCCTTGCGTCATGGCTTAAGTGCAAGGCACAGATTTTCATATCCTGCGGAAAATCCTCGTGCCGCATACTCAGAGAGGACGCGACTAGAAAATAATGCCTCGTGACATTACACGTGGGAAATAGATACCCTTTCGATAGAGTTATTGTGACACAGAAACAGCTAACGACGTTAAGAATGTACGAAAAAAATCAAAAGAAATCAATGGGTTGAAAGAGCCTTTTTTAAAAAATATTAGGAAAAAAATGAAAAATGTATTCAGTCCAAAATTAATGTAATTTGAAAATTAATATATAATTATGCAGCTAGTATAATTAATGTAATCAATAATCCTAAGAGAGTGATGAAAGTTGAAAGAAAATTTTCTCATCTTTTATAATACCTACGGCTCATACTCTCTAAGACTGATTCTAAATTACAAATATTTTGACCAATTAGCCATTATTAGAAAAAAACCTCTTTTGATCTACCACTTACAGAACAGTTAGATTATAAGATCTAAAGAGTAACTATATTCAGAACTGATATTTAACTACTGAATTAGAAATACTTGATACAAAGTTACAACGATATCTAAAGAAAGACGTTTGCCTGACCAACATGAAAAGTGTAAAAAAAGTAATAATATATATATTCGAGAGCTTTTGTTTTTACTACAAATTTATTGACCTGATCGATTTGAATAACTTCGGGATTAAAATAAAAGGAAAGGCTAAGAAACATTTTACGCTGCGATTACAAAATTTAGCTTAAGAAATCCTGGCGAAAAATAAAATAATATTCTTAATTTTTCCATATATTTGATAACTTACAAAAATACATTTTAAAATTTTCTGATATTCTCATTTTCCCTGGAAATGCTTAGTTAGTAGGTTATTTGTATATTTTTTCTTAGAAAGAAAAACTTTCAAGAGTTTTCAAAATTGTGTTATTTAATAAATGTGTTAATTTATGAATTTTACATTCATAAATAAGTTAGACTACTGAAATCATATAAAAAATATTCACGTTTTGTATATGCTAGTAGAAGAAAGCTGCAAAAACTTCTAATTCTGTATCTAAAGTATAAATTCTTAATTTGTTCGCCATGGCTAATATTTCATGACACGTTTATTTTCAAAAGTATAATCTCATCTCCATCGCGAGAAATTTATATGTCAATAGCTTGAATTTTAAAATTTTCTTATTAGAAGAGTCTAAGATTGACTGCAGATAATTGGGGTATTTAAACAAAAACAAATAAAGTACGGAAAAGTTGATCCATCCAAACTGAATATATTATGGTAAAAAGCGCCGCTTTATTCCCTCGTTTCGACTTTCAAAATTACTGTCTGGAATAACACAATGAAATCAAAACAGAATGCATCTAGTGTATATCAGATTGTATGGCAATAGCAGCGTAAATCATATAAAAGATGAATGAGAGAAACATCATTAAATTTATCTAAAAATTTTGTTAACTTTCGATTTCGAAAGCCAGAAAATAGGCAAAAACTCATCTGTATTGCCTGTGAAAATTTTAATTGTTTTAGAATATGAAGCCACTACAAATAAAATTAACGTTTAATATAAAAGCGCCAAAATTTAAAAAAATAAGAGACTTAGTCACAGTTTCACAGACTTAATCGAATCGTAATCGCTATTTTGAGACTTTTGCCTTAAGCACCTAATAAATCAAAAAATAAAAAGTATTGCTGATGGGGTGAAATGTCGTGACTGATGGCATTGGTTTCTTTATGTGCTTGCTGGGCATCTTTTCCCTTCTTTCCATTTTTGAAGAAAATATATTGCAGATCTCACGTGGCATTAAATTACGGATAGTTTAACATTTTTTATATACGAGTCCTCAAGTCCACAGATAGAAAGGGTCAAAATTTGGAAAGCTAAAATTCCTTTTACTATCTTAATGAAATTCCATTGTTGTAAAGAAAAATATTCGCCATCAATTGCATTCAGTTTAACCGTTCCAAAAGCTTAACTTAGCGCAAGAAGGTGAGGAAGGATAAAGCTAAAATAGGAACTAATGCGCAAATTAACGAGATGATAAATTTGGGTCTCCAGCTAAAGTTATAAATAACTCGAGGAAACGCGGTCGGAGAATCTCCCAAACTTTTGACAGCACTTAGAATGATTCACTGCACACCAGTTACCGTATCGTCGGGCGCAGTGTGTCACATGCTTTCAAAAGAATATTCATTTCCAAATATCGATATTTGTAGAAAATAGCAGAATTTCATCTTACGGTGTTTGTCTATAGTATTATTACATATGTGACAGGCGAAAGGTGAAAAACGTGGCTGATCATTTGTAATTAAAAATTCGGGCGTTTTGCTATTTTGAGATTTTTTTAATACTGTGCAGAAATTTAAAATTTTGTTTTCCTTTAACAGGAGGACGTAATGAATCAAGGTTTGAAAATTTTAAGAGCTTGAACTCGCTAACGCCGAAACAATAAAGGTTGTAGGAACTTCGCTACACTTTAAATTTCGTAATTATTTGTTAAGCGATACTGCAAAGTCATTAAGTTTTTAGCTTTTTTTGAAGCAGGAGACATGAAAAATGAGCAATGCCCTCGCCGGGACTCGAACTTGGACCTCGCTAATATGCTCCCAGTGTGCTACCGTTACACCACAAAAGCATGTTGTAAGGAGGGAGAAATCGCCTTATAGTACGATAAAACGACTAAGATATACGAAAACGTACATGAAGCTGTAATAGCTTCAAAATCCTTCAGTCTTATGCGAAACAATTTTAATGTATAAATATACATACTCAGGCCACATACAGAATTATTTTTTGAGAAAAAAAACGTATTTAACTTTCAGATAAAACTTATTTTCATTATAAATGAGTATTCTTCAACTGAAAATATAATTTGTTAGGCTGTCTGTTGTTAGCAAATAAAATGATGGATAAATGTTTTAAATTTCAATAATGTCACTTTATTTGGATACAAAAATGGCGAATATTAAAAACAAACTCGTTTATAAAAAGTTTGCGATTCTAGACCAAAATTTTGTACCTGTGTTAAAATTAAATATAAAAAGCTTTGAATCAATCAATCAGTAAAACATATCTTTCCATTCAAGCCCAGTTGAAACAGCATACTTTTGAAACCTCCGTAATTTATGGTATTTTTTTAATTTACTAATTACTTTTCGTAGTTAATAAATACTTATTAGTAATAGTAAAGAATAATATTCCTGCCAGTTTTGAAGATCAGACGTAAGTGCAAAAGTTAATTTAGTCGAGGTTACTTTTAAATAAAAAAAATGAACTGAAAGAGCTCAGATGATGTCTTACAATTTAAGTTTCAAAGTTACAACATGAAGTAATATAAAGTTCATTTGAATGCAATCTGTACAATTTAATTTAAATTTTCCCATAAAACTCTTAAAATCTAGGAGTGGAGATAAAAGTTGCTCCTCACACATTAACTGGTATTACAGAAATTTCATTTAAATACTGTTCAATTATATTTGGTTAATATATTACTATATAAAATATTCAAAATTTGAATTTATACCTTAAAATACGCATCCAAAAGAAATAGCTCTGAAATTTCACCTTCCGGATTCACAATAAAAATATCTGGCAGCAGACTGTAGTTAAGAGTAGGAATTAATTTTGGCGAAACTTGTATTTTTCGCTCAAGTAACAGAAGGTTTTATGGATAATCTGTGCCTACGCATACCACTGATAACCCTAATTCTCAGAATCGGTGTTCAACATTTATTTTTTATTACATTTATTTTATATTAATTTAATAAATATATTATTATATTATTATTTATTTTATAAGTGAAAACTTTTCAAAATGGAAAAGCGTTAGTTTTTTTTAAAAAAGGAGCTTTTCATGTTATTGATTATTAAGATAATTTTTCAAGTACAATGCATACAACATTTTTTTCCGCCCATCAAATCATTCTTGTCGACCATATTCTAAACATAAAATGTTCTTCTTTGCATACTAAAAACAATTAATCAAATACCTATCACTGAGTATAGAGAATCAGCTTATGAAGTAACAGTGAATTTATTCAAGAAATAAATTTACATATTCAAATTTTAAATACCAATATATAGTTACAGTATATCACTGTATTAAATATTTTGAATGCATGTATAAGATTCATGAACTTCTATTTTATTTTTTGCAAATTCAGAAAATTGCAAAATTTCGCTTTTTATTTTGAAAGCATTGATGGATTATTAAGTACGAAACGGGAGTCATGAAATCAAAATTTCAAAAGGCAAAAATAATTATTCTCAATATTGGGAATCGATTAGAAAAATCAATGCTCTTTCTATCAGGAACAAATTGAAATATTATAAGATTATGATTGATTCTTCAGGATTTTGCTGATGGATCGCAATTTCGTAAGCTGATCGTGAATGCTCAAGCTAATGGATTGCGATTGCATTAGCAGATACTATTTTGAGTCTTTATTGTAAGTCACTTTAGAGAAAATATTTCACTCTTGGGCTTTCTTTCCTTCTTGAAGATGTTCCTGAAAACTAAAATTTTTGTACAACCGTCAAAACTTCAGTGTGTTCAATACACTTAAAAAGTTTATTTTAAAAACTGTTTTTTTTTCAAATCCATCAAAAAAGACTTGACGATACATCCATCATATTCCCATACTACTTTTCATTTATTTGAAGTAGAAGTAAAAATCGAAAATCTGACTTCCTTAGTCGTGATAAAAGTATTAATCTTTAGTAAATGAAGATTTACGTATTACATTCAAATTATAAAATTTGAATGATATTTAGAAATTAGCTTAAATAACTCATTACATCCAAAAACTTTAAAAAATTCCTTATGGTATTTATAGTAACTAAAATAGTTCAATATACGACCCTGACAAAAGATACATTCTATTTCTAGTAATACATAACAAATAAAAAAATTCCCCAATGACATTCTCATGATTAGTTGAAAAATCAAGAATTTTGACAGAAAGAAAAAGAAATCTCTAATTAGTTTGGAAAGTTCATTCTGTTTATTAGTTCTATCAATCGGAATTGCCAGGCAAGTTAAAGATTTTTGGGGGATTAAATCTTTTCATTAGAAACCTGTTGATATTAAAAGCAAATGAAAGACATTTAGCGCATAAGGTGTATTTAATTAATGACATCAGTACTGAATAAGTAAATCATGCTCACTATTTAGCTACAACTCAATCATATTTACATTACGTTCTGAGATCTTTATTAATAAAGAGAGGAACTATTGCAGCATTCGGATATCATAAGAATTTTAATTTCTTCCTCTATCACGCTTCACTCTGTTTTAAGTTAACTTACAAAAAGCTTACTTTTAAGCGGTAAGCGAACTTTGGATACTTTCATTTTTATTTGAAGTACCATTCTGTGTTTATAAATTAAAAAAAATATAGCCCTGTAAAATTAAATATATCATCCAGAAACACATTGTACAATATGAATTATACGCGCTCAATCCACTAATAAAAATCGCTCACATATTGTCATTTTAACAAAAAATGATTTTTCGCTTTACTTAGAAACACTTGAATGAAAATGTATACCTTCTATTGAATATTGCTCACTTATTTCTTCTTTTGTGAATCTAATTCTTCTAATTAACATACCTTCTAAACGTTAAGAATTTGGAAGACTATGCCTTTTCACACAAATTTACAAATGAGAATTACTTCATGCAAGTCATTAAATTTGAAAGTCATTATTACTGGAAACTATGTTTAGAAAATTATATTTAGCAAAGAATAGCTATCTTTCAATCACTTTAAAGATGAGCGAAGGGAGTAAAGATGACTCCCTAACAGCAACAACACAGAAATGAAAAAGGCAGTGTAGTTAACATACACTCACGTTTGTGAAAATTGCAACACCATGAAGGACTTACGCGAGTGAGCTGAAATTTTCAGGAAATGCAAAGTAGCGCATGATATGCAAATGATTAGAATTGCAAATCCGTAGCGCATGCGTATGCTGAGCAGCGCCCTCTGAACGGCTGATGGATCCGAATAAATAGACGGCTGTAGCGAGGCGTGTATGGTTATCGGTGGTTATCTGCTAGTGGTAAACGTTAACTCAATCTGTACTTATGCCTCGTCGACGAAAGAGAGCGAGATTTGAACAACTTACAGAGTTTGAACGAGGGAGAATCATCGGCCTTCGTGAAGCTGGATTGTCGTATCGTGCAGTAGCCTCTCGTGTGCAGCGTAACAGCAGCACAGTGATGCGCGTTTGGAAGCAGTGGACGGACGAGTGTCGGACAACTCGGAAATCCGGGAGTGGACCCCGAAATGTGACGTCAGCTCGCGATGATAGACACCTGGTCCGCATGGCGCGGACGGACCGTACAGCTTCCTCTAGACAATTGGCAGCACTGTGGTCAATAGCTACAGGTGTTTCATTGTGTGCTTCATCAATTCGTAGACGTCTGCTGCAGTGTGGACTGCGCGCACGGACTCCTTTATACAGGATCCCCCTAACGCACGACCATCGCCGCCTGCGGCTACAATGGGCCAATCAGCATAGAGACTGGCGTGCTGATTGGCAGCATGTCGTGTTTTCTGACGAATCCCGCTTTAATTTGTGGTACCATGATGGCCGCATTCGTGTCAGACGCTATGCCGGTGAACGCCACCTTCCGGAGTGCATTATCGAACGCCACAGTGGACGAACACCCGGAGTTATGGTCTGGGGCGCCATAGCATATCATAGACGATCTCAATTGCTACGAATTGTGGGCAATCTGAACAGCAACCGGTATATCCGTGAAGTTCTACAGCCCGAAGCTGTTCCCTTCCTTCAAAGCTTGCCAGGCGCTGTATTTCAACAGGACAATGCCCGCCCTCATACTGCTCGGATTGTTAAATCCTTCTTTGCAGCGCAGCAGGTACAGCTTCTTCCTTGGCCTGCGTGTTCCCCGGATATGTCGCCAATTGAACATGTGTGGGATGTCATTGGTCGGCGTCTTGCTCGTGATCCTCGTCCTGTTGCGTCTGCAGACGAACTTTGGGTACGCGTACAAACGATATGGAATGCTCTTCCTCAGTCAGACATTCAAACTTTGTTTGACTCCATGCCACGTCGTGTAGCAGCACTTATTGCGGCGCGTGGTGGCCACACAAAATACTGATTCTGACCTCTTGTTCTTGTTTGTTTGCTTTGAACATTTAATCATTTATTTGTACCACTACCACTCAACTGTGTATTAAATTGCATTCAATTATGACGATTCCTTCTTGGTGTTGCAATTTTCACAAACGTGAGTGTAGCTCGTGACTACTATTTACTTTCTAAAAACATTTTTAAATGCTTATTGATTTCAGACTGAATAGGGATTGGAATGCTAAATTCTAGTCTAATGTTGAGCTCGGAAATGCGGGTAGAAATATCGCCTTACTACTGAACCACTTAATGACTTGAAGATTATATTTAATAGGTATTAAAATACAGAAACACATGCACATTTTAAGAAAACTAACGAGACAAAAGTTTTACATTTCCAATAAGAGTAGTGAATTAAACTTTATAATATTATGCACATTAGAATGTAATTAAAAACAGCACTGACTGCAAAATTTTTATTCTGTTATGTAGATTTCGGAAGAATTTAAATTTAATTAAAGTAAGTACTGCATGCTTTTGCAACGAAAGATCAGGAGGTATGTTATGGTAAAGTTTGCTTTCCATTCTGAAGTAAAATACATCTTGTCGCTCAGCTATGCAAATACGCTTTAAAAATAAACATGCTCGATACCATGCATATAAATTTGTTATTTAATAAATGAAACATGAAGAATCATAACTTATTAGCAGACTTAATTACTCTAGTAAAGCAGATGCAGTTCATTAACATGAAGAAACGTAACTTATAAGAAAGCCGTGGGTATTCTAGCAAAGCAGATGCAATCCGTAATGACGGAAATTCATGCCATATACCCATAAGCTAGTAACATTTAATGGTGGTAGTATTTCTTTTCATATCACGCGATTCACAGCCATGAGAAACGACAGACATATCTAAATGTTCTCTCAACTGTGTTAAACTTTCTGATTTGTAATTAACACATGAACTGAGACCAATTCAGAAATGCCAACAATGAAGCTAGCTTGTTAATGGGTTTTCTACAGTATTCTTAATTTTTCGAAATGGGGAAAATGATAAGAATCTAACTTATCATTCTTCTCTTGAGTGAGCACTGAGCTACATTACGTAAGTTTAGGAGACAAATTGAAAGGCATTGTTTTCATTGCAACTACAAGAAAATCTCAAGCATTTGTCCTTCCTTAGTTGCCACTTATACGAAGCAAATATAATATTTTACGATTTTTAGTTACATTTCGTTCAGGGATATTTAAGGAATTCTGTATGTGATAGCTTTGAACAGAAACTGAAGGAAATAGAAGGAAAAGGTACAACATTTAAAAGGAAGGAAAATATATAGAATATATAATACAATCTTCTTTATGAAAATTATTAAAGGATCACAATCTACGAAAGATAAATTTTTTTTATTAAAATAAAGAAGATTTATGTTACTTTTAATAGTGGAGACTGATGTCACTTTTAATAATTGCATACCTTACTTTTAATAATGAAAGTTGAAAGCACACGATAAGCACTTTTACATTTATTTCCGTAATATAGCTATAAGTGGAGATCTCTGTAGTTTATTAAATTCATATAATAATTAGATAGAATGACTTCTATTCTTCAGCCCGTACGTACTTCAAACAAGAAACAATCTCTTAGATTTTATTACAAAGATTTATTAGATTTATCCTAAAGGCTTTGCAGTACTAATTTAATTTACTAACATTTACATGCTATAATTTGAAAAAGAATTAAGCGTATTGAAATGTATATGCATGTATACACATATTGAGAGAAGAATGATTATATAACAGTGTGTTAAGGAAGATCATTTTGGGAAGTTTCCTTTAAAAAATTTTCAAGTGGCATTATTATTATTTGCTTGATCCTGTCGATCAAATGTGCTTAACCGGCTGTGTAATTATACTGTATAAATATCTTACAATTATCTCCTTTACAACTCAGAAGAATAAGAACGAGTATTAAGCATCTAACATTTTTTGATGCATTATTTCTTTGTTAATTTAGAAATATACAGATATTGTTAATTATTTAAATCTGAAATATTTTACTTGTCTTTTAAATTCTGCAAAATGAACTAATTTTTCTTCTTAGATCTGAAATTCTTCTTTGGGAATTTCGCATTTTGTAATTCAAACAAAACATCAAGTAATATTTTTTTATACTCAAATTCTCTTTTCAATCGATTTAAGATTTAATTAGAAATGATGATAATTCTGCTATATTTCATACATAAAGATGCAAGGCAACTTGAATTATAACAAAGGTTATGTTAAGTAAAGTTTAACAAAGAGTTGAACATTTAGCTTATCAATTTCATATTTTTGAGGTATAAAATAAACAGATTATGCAGCATTTATACATATATATATATATATATGTAAAATATAAAAAATGGCATGGCTTTGCTCTACGCTAACAGACAACCTCAGTAAACTTTCCGCAATTTTAGGACCTTTCCGCAAGACCAGTACTTTCGAGAACACTCTGACATGTTATGTAACCTCCACTATAAATAGCTCTACGCGCCATTTTTAGTTAGACTGCTTCCGTCTATCGCATGCTATAAAGATCCTTCGCTGCCTTGTCTCTTTTTCTTTATGACAAAAAATTCTTAAATTGGATATTACCTAATTTAAATCGCTACATATATGTAATATGGTGTTCTTCGTTTAAAGAAAAATTTATCGGCTATTTGAATTGAATAAAGATATGGAGCGTTAAATTCTTCAGTCTCATCTTTTTTCTACCTTCCACTCTGCGACGACAAAAAAAACTCCGGATGCTGACGTGCCCTGATTGCGCAGCTTCATCATTCCCTATGCCCATCTACTGAAAATATCATATATATCTATATACATGTGTGTGTGTGTGTGTGTGTTTATATTAAAAAAACTACCCAAAAAGTTAAGATTGAATCTACGTTCGCGTTTTAAACTTGTCAACATATTACTTATTAATTTAGATATTGTTGTATGTTTACAAGGAGAAGGATTCTAATACGGAGTATTTTAATTTCAGTAACTTTTTGGTTTGTTTTGAACAGATAGAATTTCATTAAGGTGTTATTATAGCGCACATGCATTTTAAAGTCACAATTTCTTTCAGAAAATTTAGTTTCCTGAGAGATTTATTTACTAAAATTAATGGATATTAAATGTTTAATCAGTGTCAATGATTAAACACTAAATATAATGATATGCGTTCCCATTAAGCTATATATATGAAATAAGGTATGGAATATGTATCAACTATTATTCAAATTTACAAAGGAAGACCTCATGAAGTTTGATTTAGTGTTTTCAGCGCATTTCTCTAAAATTATGGTCTAAACTTTCCTCACATAATGAAAGGAAGGGAACTCAGCCGGTATTCGTTTTAATTAAAGATTGGAGATATTGGTCGGCCACGCATTATGCAGCAAGCGCTGTGAAACCAGTAAATTCCCAGTGCGTAAATTGAATATCTCTTTCAAGCTGAAAATTAGTTTATCGAAATCTATTCATTTGGACTCCACTCTCACACGAATCGTTCCTATGTGAGATAAGTTTCAGTGAAGTCAGCCAGATACGAGGAAAAATAAATGTAGAATCGAGAAGTTTAGTTCTTCCATTCTGCTGGAATTCAGAAATGAAGACGGAAACAGATTAATTAATGATACTGACACATCGGAAACTTTTAAAGCGCGATATAAAATTGCTAGTTTCTCGAGATTAATAGGAAATTCAAAATTTATCGGAAGATTTGGAGGCTCTCGAGGGCGTTAAAATTTCTATAGCTATCAATCAAAATGATAGCTTTATTTAGCATTGGATTTATTAATATTAGACGCTGGATAATCATTACTGGTCTTAAATACAAAGTAGATCATGAAAAAATATAGTTTTATCTTTATTTTCGACAGTAACATTTTAGAAAAAACTTCTTCTGAATATTTGTCTTCCTAATGACCAAAAATGTTTAAATTCTTTAGAAATTTCTTATTCAATAGTTGGTATAGCTAAGGAATCGACATTTTTTTAAGATTTAGAACAGAGATTTTCAAAAATTTTCTTGTATCGGCCTCTTTTAAAAGAATGGTTTCTTTTATAGACTCGGTTACACTTTTCTCCCTAATATACGGTATAAAACATAATCATAATACAAATAAATGTTCATGAATAACCTAAAGATTAAGAGATTAAATTAAAAATATGAATATTTAAAAAAACGTTAATTAGATTTATATTACATTACGTTTTTGTATTATTATTACTATTGGTTTTACAAATATATAAAAGCTTTCGGAATCAAAATCGCAGATTCTAATTGCACAGAAATTTGATTTTATTTAATGTGATTGCTATGCTTGATGTTATTCATGCAATATTTTTCATATTTGGCATAAAATTGCTTAAAGTAACATTTAAACCACCACTTTATAAATATTCGATTTTTGTTTTCCGTAGTAAATTATTGAGTTGATAAAGCATGCTTCTGCTCTATAAGGAAAAGGAAAAGTCAATAATGTTATTTGGTAGAAACTTTTATTTTGGGATATTTTTCTCCGACTTATAAATTCCCAAAACTGGCATACCCACGTGTTTTGAATAAGAACTATCTTTGTAACGTATAGCTTCATATCAGTAAAGAATTAATTATTAATTTCATTAATAATCTTTTTTGTAAGTAATGGTATCTTGATTATGCCCGTGCACATTTAGCTGTCGATCCCCAATAGACCCCTTTATCCTTAATGACTCCTTTTAAAACTTCATCGATCCCCGGAGATCAGTACCGACTAAATTAGAAACCCTTGATTTAGAATAATGCAAAGTTATACAAATAGAAATTCGCAACTAATTTTGTTTCGTTATACTATAAATGAAATTTATTAAAGCATAATGACAGAGATTTCTACATTTATATTTTTAAACTTCATGTCATATAACAAAAGAGAATGTAATCTTTCAGAAATATATGTAACAAAAATACTTCCTAATGAAGAATTAATTCTATGAACACAGCTTAAGCTATCTAATTTTAAAAGATGCAGTTATTTTCAAAACTTTGAAAAAGCGAGATAATTTTTGCTGGGTTTATTTAACAGCAGACGTTTAATGATGAGCCTTGCTGGGTTGATATAAATTATAGTGAGAAAGGTTAAACTAAATGAAAATGTTCAAAATGACTTCAAACTTTTACCATCAAACAATGGCAATAAAATGGCATGCAGTTGTATATCTGTCTAGACTAGAATGCGTTGTGCAGTTCTTCTGGCTATGTTTCTAGAGCAAACCATGGGTGCAGGTGCTGAATCATCCACCCGAGACTGCCTCAAATGACCATTTTTTTCTTTTCCTCCCCATAAAATCGATTAAGTCACTTACAGATCACCCCCTAAGATGTTTCTTAATATGTTAGCTGAACTTAAAGAGTTCCTGAAGTTAGAGAGATCGTAAGAATAGAAGGTATCTTTACGTTATTTTTCTCTACAAGAGTGAGTATTTTTTTTTTTACTTTCATTCATTAAAGGTAACGCTTTCTTGAAATTTCCGAAGTTAAGTATTTCTTGAAAGTTCTAAGAAAGAAGTAAGTAAAATGTCGATAACTAATGAATGTTAACTTGCTTTGCTCAGAGTAATGACAAACGAAAATACTAAGATTGACAAATGTGATATACTTTTTATGACCCTATATCTTCCAAGGGAAAAATTAGATTTTTCAGTTTCATAAAATACATTTACAAACAGCAAAATGCTTTAACTATTTCTTTTCTAGGCTTATATATAGATAAAGAAATATGAGCGTTAAGCAGTTTTATATGTATGTACGAGTTGCGTATGGAAACTTACACGCGCAGCCGCATAGTAAGCAAGTTTTTCTTTTCTTTTCTCTTGACATAAATACGACGTTTATTTAGCCATATTTTCAGTTTTTGTAATTGTACCACTTACTACCTTGATTTCTCCAGTATTTTGCGTTTATTCTTTTAATTACGTCAAATTTTAGCTTCGTTAAGCACCTTTGTGTTATTAGCTTTTTACCGTTTATTTATTTTACTTTACCATTTCTATCTGGAGTGAAAACAACGCTGGGGTTGGAAGCATTATAATATTCAGATTATCTTAGTTTTTAAATGGTAAAATCTTGAAACATTTTCGGTTTATATTTTTACTGCTTTCAGATATGTTGTTTGATTTTCCATGACATCTGAAAAGTGGACTGGCCTTCCTTATGCCCGCGAGAAAAAATCAAATTAATTCAAAATAAACTATTGTAATATTTTTAACTTATTAACTTCAGTTGTTATCGGCTTGCGTTTTCTGAATTTTTCATTTGTTTTCAAAATTTTGTTTAAATTTATATATATTGTATTATTTTTACAACTACGTTTCCAGATCATTTGCCATTGTTTAGCTTTATAACTTGGGCTAGGCTTATTATAATTTCAAAAGCTGAAAAATTACATAGCATAAAAGTTATTTATATTGTTACGAATTTCACATTTATTTGGCTATTTATTTAGAATTGTAATTAGATTTGCTTCATGTTGCCTTAGCAACGCAGATGATTTTTGAAGAGAAAGCTACGTCGAAAAAACAAATAACAATAAAAATAAAAGAGCGCGTGCATAAATAAATATCTCGTAATTACTGTTGCCATCCAGAAAAATCTAGAAAAATCGTGTTTGTTCTACTGATAATTAAAAAGCTTATAAAAGCCGAGGTGAAACACCTCATCTCAGTTGTAGTTGTTGTTGTTGCTGTTCACTTAATGCTGTATTGATTGTAGCGATTTCGCTGTGAGATAGAACTATTTTATCTGTTTTGAACTGAGTTTTTGCTAAACGTTTGAGATATTGTGATATTGTGCGAAGATCTGTGAAGAAATATTTAAGCATTTTAATTTATTTCTTGTGGAAAGAATAAATTTTTGTAAACTTTTTAACGACTTGTGCATTCAATATATAACGAACCCGTACGCATGTAACAATTTTTGGTGTCAGGAGTGGGGTTTTTGAATGCCACTAACTAGAGCAATGGAAGAACAATTAAGGCAATTCATGGCAGCCTTTGCTGCATTTAAAGAAGAAATTAAAGCTGGCCAAGAATCTGTTAAAGATGAAATGAATTCTGTTCAAGAAAAGATGGAGAAATCTGTTAAGGAAGAGATGAGAGCCGTTAAAGCAAGTCGAGAAGAAATGAAAAAGGAAATTACTTGCATAATAGAAAATAAATTTGAGACTATGGAAGGCAGAATAGACGCGGTTGAAAATAAAGTTTCTTCTGTCAAAGAACAAATAGAAGATAGAGTTTCTGCCGTAGAACAACAAATCGATTACAGAATTTCTGCTGTGAAAGAACAAATTCAAGAAAGAGTTTCTGCTGTGAAAGAACAAATTCAAGAAAGAGTTTCTGCAGTGGAGCAACAAATTGATGACAAAGTTTCCGCAGTTGCCAAAGAAGTTGATACTTTAAAGAAATTCGTAGCGACGGCAGGAAGCAATTCGGATACTTTTAAATTCCTAGCCATGCCTGCGCATCCTTCTCTGAAGCTATCGACATATGATGGGAAGACCTCCTGGCAAGTGTATAAGACACAATTTTCTATAGTTGCGGAAGCAAATGAATGGGATTCCCAAGCTAAGGCCTGTCACCTTGCGGCTTCCCTGAGAGCAGACGCAGCGGACATCCTTCAGACTCTTCCCGAAAACAAAAGGCTAGATTTCGAAGCTCTGTCCGGCGCATTGGAGCTGCGTTTTGGAGAGAAGTGTTTAAAAGATTACAGCAGGCTTCAGTTAAAATCCCGTCAACAGAAGCCTACGGAAACACTCCAGGAGCTCGCCACGGATGTTGAAAGGCTGTCCCACCTCGCCTTTTCGGAGTGCCCGACAGAAACAAGAGAAATCCTGTCCCTGCAATACTTCATCGACGGCATCCGGGATCCTGAAATACAGAAAGCACTGCGAATGGCTGATGTGAAGGACTTAAAAAGTGCTCTGGTGTACGCCATGAAATTTGAGGCAGCACAGCAAGCCATTCGTAGAGACCGCCACCCAATCAGAGCTGCACACATACAAGAACCAGTGGATCCAATGACTGCTCGCCTAGACGAATTAACCAGAAAGGTGGATGCTTTGACACGAAAAATTGGTCACAAGATACCGACCGTAAAATGCTGGAACTGCGGTGCGTTAGGGCACATGCGAAGGAACTGCCGAACATCACAGAGCAGAGAAAATAAGACGAATGATGCAAACACGCAATTAAATGCCATGAAATGGAAAATGAGTAACAAGAAACCAAAGTGCTGGAGCTGCGGAGCTGAAGACCGTACGAAAGAACTGCAGAACACCCCAGAGCACGGAAAATAAGATCATTTTCCAGCAACGACGGAGGAAGCAAATTAATGATGATAACGCGGGGCTGAGATTGAATGATGGTGAAAAACCCTGTTTTAAAGCACACAAGATTTCTGCAGCGAGTGGCAACAGAAGCGGACTATCCATTAATGGGCATATCGACGGAGTTCCTTGCAGCATGATCGTTGATACAGGAGCTAAATACAATCATTCATAAAGATTTACCTCAACAATTTAAGGACAAACTGATTTGGACGCCATCATGTGTCACCCTCCAGACTGCGTCCGGCGAGAAAATTGACATAGAGGGAAAGTTGAACTTGGACATTACTTTTGGAAGTGCCGCCTACTATCACACAGCATATGTGGCGGATATTACAGATCTTTGCATACTCGGATTGGACTTTTTAAGGAAATGCAAATTTTCCTTAGACTTCAAAAACAATAAATTGCTTTCAGCATCTGAGGACATAGCTATCGATCATCAGATGGGATCCTCAGCTGGAAACGCCGACGTCTCGCCTGAAAGACCCTGCTCAGAAAGCTGCCGAAATCATACTAGGGTCGAAGAGAAACCCAAGACTACCAGCAATTCTCCATCCCAGATGCTCATCGGTAGTGATCTTCGTCTGCCTTGTGATCTCTTGTTTGGCCACCTTCCGGATGCGCCTTCATCGCCTGATGAGTACATTCAAGATGTCCAGGCCCGGTTTGAAGTGAAGCACCATTCTGCACGAAAGCGAGTCAACTTGGCGACGAAAAAGATGAAGACCCGCTACGACACGAGAGCTACTGGCCATCGTTTCAACGAAGGAGACAATGTATGGTTATGGAGTCCGACTCGACGGAATAGACTTTCTCCACAACTACAATCACCTTGGGATGGTCCTTACACAGTCCTAAACAGGCTGAACGACGTCGTGGTTCGGATCCGTAAGTCATCGAACTCTAAACCTAAAGTCGTTCATTATACAGGTTAGTTCATTACTATGGCCAT
>KK112494.1:157457-176773 GCA_000611955.2 Stegodyphus mimosarum
GAGATAGAACTATTTTATCTGTTTTGAACTGAGTTTTTGCTAAACGTTTGAGATATTGTGATATTGTGCGAAGATCTGTGAAGAAATATTTCAGCATTTTAATTTATTTCTTGTGGAAAGAATAAATTTTTGTAAACTTTTTAACGACTTGTGCATTCAATATATAACGAACCCGTACGCACGTAACAATATGTATGCGTAATTTTTGAATTGGTTACAAGCATAAAAAAAAGTCACACCATCATCGTATTTGAAAAGTAATTATTGTGGAGGGAATACTTTTCCCCCAGAGTGTAGACAGATGGCTCTAGTTCTCTAGCAGCGATTGTGGGGGTGGGTAGAGTAAGTTTGCAGACGCGTCAGAGTGATTGAAATGAAAAGGCATTTAGGCAAGGTCTCGTTTGGAAGTGCGAGTCATGATTCGTTATCTTGATCGAGCATCCGGAGTGTTGCCATACGGTTCCTGCCAATAGTTATTGTTCCATTTTAACAAGGTTACGTGTTGAGTGATGGCTTCATCCTCCTGCATAACAAAACTCGGCCTCACGCTGCTTGATAAACTGAAAAACTGCTGAAAATGTTTAAGTGGAAAGCTTGGAATCACCCTCTATACAGCCGAGATGTAGCACACAGTGAATGTTTCCTTGCTCCGAAAGTGAAGGAACATTTATCTTGAAGGAGGTTCTCTTAAACAATGACGTGAAAACAGCTACCGAGAACTGGTTCAGCGGGCAGTGACGTGATTTGAACCAAGCCGGGTCAAACTATGTTGGTCCTGCGTTAAGATAAATGCCTGAACAGATTTCATGATTGTGTGTGAAAATGATAGGCAAGCATGCCTCTTAATTGCCTTTTTTATTTTCTATCTATTATTAATAAATAAATTTTTTATCACCATATATATTAATATACATTAAGTATCACAAATTTTTTGTCAGAAACATATTTCTTTTGGTTTTTGTAATTTTTAGGTTTTAGTTTGTAGGGATTTATATTTATTTTAAATAAACAGTTAATTTTAATTTTAAGTTACTTTCCTATAAGCCTTCATTGCCTTGATTGCCAGTGCCAGAATATTTAAATTTGGTAGCGCGCGTAAGAAATGCAAATTCTTCCAGTGGACGAATAAGTTAAATATCGACGTTCCAGTAGAGAAAGAGAGAGTCCAGGAAATTGCCGTGCGTGCTTATACGCAAACTTCTGTTTAGCAGTTACTGCTGGTTAGGCGTGGCTTAATCGTTATTATCTTGCTGCCACTAGACTCATTTACGCGCTGTAGGCTACAGGATTATATGAGACCTGTAGTGTAATTCTGCTGTTTGTGAACATCTTAAATTCTTAAGTTTGATCCTACTGTTTCAGTTACCCCCCAAGTTGAATCGTAGTATGTTAGTGTCAAGTTGATGCATTATAAATAAGTTAAAGAGTTTAATAAAGGGCAGTTTTAACCCTTCCTCAGAGCAATCACTATTTCTCAATATTCTACACAACAGAAGGACAGTAGAACTTTACATCTGTCCCTGCTCGGGCGCCAGATGTAAAGTTCTATTAAGTATTGAATTTAATTTGTTTTGGGTCTTCGTGTAAAATGGGTTCTAAATTTCTTACTTTCTGTCTACGTAAAAGCATGTATAAAGCATGTAACATGTATAAAGCCTAATTTCTATGCTATATATATATATATATGCAGTATATATATTTTTAATATATATAGTATATATATTAAAAATGTATATATATATATATATATACATGTATAAAGCATAATTTCTATGCTGCATATATATATATAGGGAATTCCTATGGACGGAAATTGCTCGACTGCAATCTGTGGGCTCTTCCTTTTCACTCAAGAATTTAAATTTGTACGTTGTCTTAAAGATGAATAACACAAGTATTACCAACACATCTATCGTTATACTGATGATGTTATTACTTTTAACAACTGTAACAAACTAGAAAAAGCAAATATTTACCCAACTTGCCTCAAACTTAATGCTAGTAATACAGTACAAAATCATATTGTTTATCTTGATCTACAAATTCTAAATTACAATCTCATTAAAATTTTCGACAAACGCAGAGATTTCAATTTTCATACACTAAAACTCGCTAAGTGGAATTCTAACATCTCTAAAAGGGTCCTTATCAATACTATAAATGCACAGCTTCTTAGAATTAAAAGAATCTATAACAACACAGACCTCCTCCAGGAAGAAGTACTCTACTTCATTAAAATTTTACAAAGCAATCTTATTCAAAAATAATCATTAAAAATTCCTTAAAAAAGCTGGCATTTACCTTTTATTTTAGATTATTTGGATTAGATAATGAATTTTTTTACTCGTATCCCGAGGAAAGGTAGATGATGGATGGCTAATGCAAATGTTCTAATGTAAAAATGTAACATAGTTTCCTTATACTACATCAATTTTTCTCTCTTAAATTGGTATAGAACTTCACAGTTAAATTATTAAATTTATTATTTAATATTACATGTTTTCTGGCCATTTCTGTCTTTTTATTAATTTTAAGGGCCAATTTCGTTTCGGACTGCTCGCCAGCCCTCTAGCGTGAAGAATTACGACTTTTTACTAACAAATTGCTGATTTTTTCCAATTTCAACTGCTTTTGGGCCAGATTAACACATTCTTAGTTTTTAGCCATTTTGTTTTCGCCTTCACATTTTTTCGCGATTTTCTTTAAACTAGACGCCATTTTGTAAGAATAGCATCTGTCTTCCTCCTTCCAAAAACCCCCCGTTTTTGGTTCCAAGGTTTTCCCCACTGACCATTACCTACCACTGGCTTTTGCTTCATGACGTTTGCTTACCCTTCCACGTTGGCTTACCTAAAAATTGGTGAATTTTGACGTATTTTCTTTTCTGGTTTACTCCTTTTGAATTCTAATTCTGGCATCCTCTTCCCTTTTCCCCTCCTGGAGATTTTAGCTCACGTTAGTTTGATTAGGCCAATGCAAAGGATGCAGATATGTTTGTCTGTTTCTTCCCCTTGCACTGCCTTTGGTCTTAGCAAGACCCAATTTGATGAGTTATTTGTAATTTTTTTTAAAGTTTATTTTAATTTTTCTTTAACAAAGTTTAATTCTTCAAGTTCTTTGGGATCTCCCTTAAAATTGTGTAATTTATGACTAATGGCTTTTTGGCTATTTATTTTATTTGTACTTTCGCCTAACTAGGCTTTCTTGTATAGTTTTTTTCTTGCACAATTATTAAGTTTTACATTTACAATTTTAAGGCAGGCGCGTCGGAAAAAGAAGCGAAACCACTGAGACTTACATTATAAAGTTAATTTAATTTGATTATTCACTTAACATAATTACGTTTTCAGTCTCAATTGTTTTCGTTTGACAAAACAGGTTAATTGTATTAGTTGGATTCGATTTTTATCACGCTTTTCCCATGATAAGTCCGTGTTAAACCTCGAATTGGGCTAATTTCCATTTACTGCCATTCTTTGAATTTTTCTGTGTCTTCGAATTGATTTTGGTTTTTAGCGTGCAACATTTAATTTTTCTTCTTTAATTAGTTTATTTTTTATCATCCCATTTTTAGTTTTTAAAGTTTGTCTCGCTTCGCGTTTTAAAATTAAGTTTTTTTAGTTTACTTTTACTTTTTGTATTGTTTTTTCATAAAGTAAAAATTTTTTGCTCTGGAACTACAGTATGAAATGTACTTTTAAGCAATAGCTTTTAGAACTTTCCTCTTGTTTACAAATATGTATATACACTCACGTTTGTGAAAATTGCAACACCAAGAAGGAATCGTCATAATTGAATGCAATTTAATACACAGTTGAGTGGTAGTGGTACAAATAAATGATTAAATGTTCAAAGCAAACAAACAAGAACAAGAGATCAGAGTCAGTATTTTGTGTGGCCACCACGCGCCGCAATAAGTGCTGCTACACGTCGTGGCATGGAGTCAAACGAAGTTTGAATGTCTGACTGAGGAAGAGCATTCCATATCGTTTGTACGCGTACCCAAAGTTCGTCTGCAGACGCAACAGGACGAGGATCACGAGCAAGACGCCGACCAATGACATCCCACACATGTTCAATTGGCGACATATCCGGGGAACACGCAGGCCAAGGAAGAAGCTGTACCTGCTGCGCTGCAAAGAAGGATTTAACAATCCGAGCAGTATGAGGGCGGGCATTGTCCTGTTGAAATACAGCGCCTGGCAAGCTTTGAAGGAAGGGAACAGCTTCGGGCTGTAGAACTTCACGGATATACCGGTTGCTGTTCAGATTGCCCACAATTCGTAGCAATTGAGATCGTCTATGATATGCTATGGCGCCCCAGACCATAACTCCGGGTGTTCGTCCACTGTGGCGTTCGATAATGCACTCCGGAAGGTGGCGTTCACCGGCATAGCGTCTGACACGAATGCGGCCATCATGGTACCACAAATTAAAGCGGGATTCGTCAGAAAACACGACATGCTGCCAATCAGCACGCCAGTCTCTATGCTGATTGGCCCATTGTAGCCGCAGGCGGCGATGGTCGTGCGTTAGGGGGATCCTGTATAAAGGAGTCCGTGCGCGCAGTCCACACTGCAGCAGACGTCTACGAATTGATGAAGCACACAATGAAACACCTGTAGCTATTGACCACAGTGCTGCCAATTGTCTAGAGGAAGCTGTACGGTCCGTCCGCGCCATGCGGACCAGGTGTCTATCATCGCGAGCTGACGTCACATTTCGGGGTCCACTCCCGGATTTCCGAGTTGTCCGACACTCGTCCGTCCACTGCTTCCAAACGCGCATCACTGTGCTGCTGTTACGCTGCACACGAGAGGCTACTGCACGATACGACAATCCAGCTTCACGAAGGCCGATGATTCTCCCTCGTTCAAACTCTGTAAGTTGTTCAAATCTCGCTCTCTTTCGTCGACGAGGCATAAGTACAGATTGAGTTAACGTTTACCACTAGCAGATAACCACCGATAACCATACACGCCTCGCTACAGCCGTCTATTTATTCGGATCCATCAGCCGTTCAGAGGGCGCTGCTCAGCATACGCATGCGCTACGGATTTGCAATTCTAATCATTTGCATATCATGCGCTACTTTGCATTTCCTGAAAATTTCAGCTCACTCGCGTAAGTCCTTCATGGTGTTGCAATTTTCACAAACGTGAGTGTATATATATATATATGTATAAACGAAATTTGAGAAATTTCAAATTAAGATGATAGATATTATTAAGATCGCAGAATCGAAACTAATTGAATAATCACAAAAAATTATTAAATGAAAATTAGATGACTAAAAACCAAGGAATTTGCAAATATTTTATATAATTTATATCAGTTTTTATTTTATAATGTTTTTGTTTCAACTTTGAACTTCTTTTGTTTTAATTTTAATATCCTTTTCTCTTGATTATGTATAGATATGTGTGTGTGTGTGGTGTGTGATGGTGTGCGTGTGTGTGTGTATCTACGCACAGTAATATTCCGTTAAACAGAAATTACAAATATAGTATTAAATCAAATGCGAGTCTTAAAATTACATGATTCTGAAGCAATGAAAAATACAGAAAGCAAAAAGAATGGTGGTAACACCTGCTGCATTAAATGAGGTTAGAAGCATAAATAATTAAAATAGCAATAATGGAAAATCTGAATATGGAGTAACAGGCCAAACTGGGATGCAAAGATTATTAATAATATTTAAATCTATAACAATAGGTAATTAAAAACAACAGGATTGAAAATAAATGCTGAATGAAAAATTGCACAGTTGTTCTCGTATTATTAAAGCAAAAGCAATGACCAATTTAATGATAAATTGATCTGATTTTCAAATAACCAAGACGACTATATACATATATTAGATAGCAATAAAGGAAAAATGTAATGATAAAATCTATTAAAGTCGCGCAAACCAAATTAATGCAAATACAAAAGGGAGGAAACTGTGAATTTCGATCATTAGGCACTTCTATAATAATATAATTGTATAATAATATAATTTCATAAACTATTATATGGTTTATGAAAAAAACATCCTAATGCACGTACCAGAATATTAAGACTGGAAGTAAAAAAATAATTAGAGACAATTAGCACGTGACTAAAACAAAAACGACCTGATAATCTTTACAGTCCTTTTAAATTGAAATAAAAAGGAATGTGAAAAAGATCATAAGGATTATCAACTTGTTTCTTTTTTTATTCCGTTTATGTACGAATGGTCTATAATTACGTTTCATTCATTTCCTACATATATATATATGTATAATCTGTATATAAACACGTACATAACTGTTTTAAACTGGGGTAATACATAAATTTTAGAAATTCAATGAACAAGAGGATACTGAATATTAAACTGCTAGATAACATGAATCGTTTTATCGTGAACTAATCTGTAAGGGTATCGTGGGATTTTTCTTTCTTTTTCCAAAGTATTTTCATGTATGTTTCGATGATTCCCCCTTTTTTCTGAGTCAGGTTGAAACAATTGTTACGGAAGAAACAGAGCTATGTAATTTTACTTCTTTTTATAAGGGGGCATGTTTAGATTAAAAGTTTATTGAGACTGTCAAAATACTCGAGGAAACTTTCCAAAATAAGAAAAATTGGCAGAATACCGGTTTTGAGAATACGTAAATATTTCAAGAATTGAAAAGTATGCTGATTAAACAGCCATGTTCTGTCTGATGACTTAATACTATCTGATAGGGATTTTTTGAAGAACAATGCAGGAATACTTCTTTGGTAGTAGAACTTCTCACTCTTGCGTTATGACAATGTAGCTATTTACAAAGCACTTAGAACTTTTGTTTAAAGTTTGTATTTGAAAGGAGACTGTATTACTTGTGCTGCACAATTCTTATTCATGCGACAGTGCTACATACACCTTATTTATTCACACTCATGTGGCAGTAAATAAAACGGAAGCCGTATAAAAATCGTATTGGAAAACTTTAATGATTCTCCTAAACACACGCGAAAATATTTCATATAGACAAATTTAAAAATGTTTCAGCAATGGGCAAAATGTATGCAGGCATTTGGTGAAGAAAGAATGTACTTAAAGGAATTGAAAGTTTAGTATTTTAACTACAACTACTACGCAGTTTCGGAGAGTCTCTTGCCCCTTTTATGTATTTACTTTACATTCGTTCTTTTATATTTCATTCACTAGCACTTTCCTTTTTCCTGGTTGATAGTCTAAATGCAGTCTTTTGAAATACGTAGCTTTTGAATTGGAAATCGTGTAAGCAAGATCGAATCGGAAAAGTTCTGATTAAAATTCATATGCATAACTAGGGAATTATTACTAAAACTTATACGAACAGTAGCTTTTGTCTAAAGTAAAGAGTAACAGTAAAAAGGGTAATCATCGTTTCCAGTCATAAAAGTCATAAAATATTTTTTTAAAACTAGAATTAAAATCCATCGAGACGACGGATTTTATATGCAGTGAAAAGATTAAGTATTGCGTTGTATCGGTAATTTTAGTGGTCAGGATATTCTACAATATTAGCTAATATTATAAAAGGTATCCACAATTTATTCACTGGAAAAAATATGTTTTAAGTGATACAAAATAAGAGATAGGGAAAAAGACTGACTGAACATTATTTAGCATTTCAAAGAATTTTATATTAGTATACTTCAACAAAAGCATAATTAGTTTATCGGGAAATATAAAGTCTGCTACCGATTTCCCTTCAGACGTTAATAAGAATATATGATGTCAGAGTAACTGTGTCTGAAGTGATCTGACTTTTTAATTCTTCCATGCTACGAATATCTGCAGCATAAATTCGGTTCTTGGCGTATTCCCGGAAAAATAAGTCGGGTAGTCCGCAGAAAAGGGTGGCCAAAAAATTGGTCCACTTCTACCAGTCCAACGACAGAGGAATCTTTTATCAAGAACAAGTATATATATGTAATCCAATGACAGGGGCCTCATCCTAAAAGGTTTAGCCACACTTCTTCTAACTGAGGCACCGAGAACAAACTCAGCATATCAAAGTAATAATCTGAATCAATTGATGACACCGAGGAAAGAAGGGACCTGTCACTTTGTTATGAGTTAGTGCTCATCAAATGCTAATTTAGGAGTTACCTCGCTCAATATCTCTTACAAAATGCGGCTTTTCTGATACCCAAATCCTGCAGTTATATCGATAAACCTCTCCTCAATCATGAAATATTGCTTCGCCACCGAATGCGATTTTCTGCAGAAACTGATCATCATTACTGATACGATCAAGAACGTCTGCAGAAAATTCTTTGTAAACGAGTCGACTATTAGGTTTGATTTGTTGATAAATCTGAAATTTATATCCAATCAGTTTCAACCGTTGATGAACAACTTTATGAGTGGTCGACCTGTTCCTGATTGCAGGCTGGCACGGCGAATGGATTTACTCGGACTGCGCAAAAACGCATCTCCAATCGCGGAAACATTTTCATTATTGACACTTGGCCTACCTGCAATTCCTTTATGCAAAACATATCCAGTTTCTCCAAACGGTTTATACCATCTGTTACTTGGTTGCTTTGTTAATGGAGGTTTATTAAATTCATGTCGAAATCGCCTGTGAACTGTTTTCGGAGATTTCGTTTCCCATAAAAAAACTCACATTGCTCTTTCAATTGCATGATGCCATTTTGTTTGTAAACATACGAGTTCCTTCTTCCATACACAAAAATTACAGCAAACGAATTGGAGATTATATTGACATAAATTATTTCCTGCTAGCTCGTAAAATTACGTTTTAATTTAAGTTTGATATCCAGTGATTAAATTATGCACACCTTGTACCTTAAAAATTATATATTAAATCTAAAAGTGCGTTTAATTGTACATGGAACTAATCCTCCCTTTTATCACTAAATGTTCAGTATTAGGCTTCTTGGATGAAAGACGTTGTTCTAGATCTAAAATCTAACTCTGTTTGTTCTTAAAAATGTATACAATAGTTGGTTGAGCTTAGCTATCTTTTTCTGAGTAAGTACTGTGTATGTAGCACCGACGGTGATGGGATTACGAAACGCAATTTTCATGCGATAATTCAAAGCTGATTGGGAAAGGAGGAAAAAACAATACAGAAGAATGTAAAAGTAAGCAATCTTTACAAATTCAAATTAATTACTCATTTATTTAAGTAAATTATTTCCTATTGTGTAAAACTCTAAAACGATAGGAAATGTGTATTAAAAATAAAAATCGTAATTATAAATTTACAATGCAGCTGTGGACGCTCTATTTAAGCGATGGGACCCATCATCTTAAATGACTGCTTTATTCTGTAATGCGTGCCTTCTAATATTAAGCAAATCTCCCATATTAGCTTTGAAAATTCCAATATAAACAAGATGAAAGGGAAGCCTGTATGCAAATCTTTTATTTTGTTATTAAAGGTTCCTGAACGTGCTTAAGTTTGCAGTTAATAGGTAAAGGAGATAATAAAGGCGCGAAGTAGGAGAAAAAGCAGTTAGAGAATTGTACAACATTGTGAACTATATGAATCGGCACTCAGAAATACATTATAAGGCGCAATAATTCTGTTATACGACATCAAATAAAAGTCAATAGCAAAATTAGTATATATAATATGGACGAATAGTAATAGACGAATTTCTAACCTTCGATGATATTTTTTTCACATGTGATTCATGTTCAAAATTTGCTACACGCTTTCAAATCTTAATGCCCGTACCTTCATCATCATCTTCGTGCTGAAGCTTGGAATAGAAAACACGTATTCAAGGAGTTGCTTAAATACAATAACATCTTGGTTTGCCAAATGGGTTTATTAATCAACGGCGTTAAAAGTCAACTCTTTGTAAACAGAAGTATTTACAGCATTAGATATGCAAATAATTTCAAAGATTTTAATGATAAGCTGCTCGTCCGATTAGCAGTTTGAGGTAATGATACTTTATGGCGCGTAATTGTATATGCAGTTATTTTTATGGCAAGAGAATTTATTTATCTTACATATTTAGTCATGATGCCAAAGACGCTTTTACGCAGTATTTTAAGTCTTTTCGTCTAGTTTATAACTGACAAGATGATTTCCAATACACTTTCGCGCTCCAAACATACAAGTATCGCAGAACAATGCCGTTGATTTGGCATGCTAGTCATTTGGTTATTTGACAGATTTCAGAGGCTCTGTCTTGGATTACGCCTTTGTCATTCCAGGCTTAAGCACGGAAACTATGACTATTATATATCAACATCAGTGACAAGTTTTAAACACATAATATCATATATGGCATAAATATTAAATATTATAAAAATTTGTTTATGATAATCTCTGTGTCAGAGCAGTGCATTTATAATTGATTTAAGTTCGCAAAACTGGCAATTGCTGCTTGTTAATGAACTTCTGGATGTTGATCACAATATTCAGATGCTATTGTACAAATGTGAATCAGTCGTTTTCCTTTTTTAACTTCGTTGGAGATTAAGATTTGATAACTTCGTTTACCTTGCATTACTGAGCTTAAAATTATTTCATTCAGCTGAGCAGATCTTCCTCTACAGAGATAAGAGACCAACACGTATGGTTTACTTCAAAATAAAAGGGATGTGAACGGATCTTTTTTTCGACTCTGTATAACAAATAAATAAATAAATAAATAAATAAATAAAAAATTAAGTCCTTGGACTTAATTTGTGTATTAAGTCTTTGGCATTAATGGGACTTTTATTTACCGAAAGTAAACATTTTAATTATTTTACTTACTACATAAATTTTGTGGGGAACTGAAAGATGTTCGGGTGACATATGTTAGATTTAACGGAAGTTTTAGTAAACTACATTTTATAGGATTAGGTATTATATATTAGCTACTGATGGGTGAGAGAGATATAAGCAATAATTCGGTTTGTTATAAATGAGTAGGCCTTTTATGGTTTACCACCAAAGTTTTTCTCTTAAAATCGTTTTCATTATATATGGAATAGCTCTGTAATTGAAACGCATTTATAGTTGGAAGAATTCTACACAGTAATCCATAAAATATGTTGCAGCGGAAGCAAATTAGCTTTGCTTGCAAAGAAACTCACTTCTAGTCCTCAGTATTATAGGCGCAGTGTAAGAACTCTCTCCCAAAGCATTCTTCGCGGCAGCAGACACTTCATAGGACGTTCCCTGTTCGAGACCGCTTAGCATATAAGAAGTGGAGTTCATAGGAATGTGAACAAATGCAACAGGAATGGCTTGATTTTTACGAATCCGAAGTTGAAAGGATTGGGTAAGTCCCCCATCGAAGCCAGGAGACCATCTTAATACGGCTCCGTGATGGGACACATTAAACGCTTCCAATGCTTCTGGAGGATCCGGAACACCTATCATGAAAGAGAAGAGGTATAATAAATTAGTTCTGGGAATTAACGCATTTATCCAATCCTTCTCCATAAACTTGTTTATAGTCATTCTTTAGAGTAAGATTAAATGATGTTGCTAACTAACGTTAATAAATCAATGTTTAAGGATTTTAATTATTCATAAAAGCGTAGAAAATTGAGTAACTGAAGAAAGTTCTAGAAAGCTGTTTCCTCAAATCTGTGAACCTTTTCCAAGGATATGAGATTCATTATATCGTGATATCTCATTAGTAAAAGGCATAGAGTTTCAGTAAAATGTTAACCAATATCAAAACAACCTAACAGAGAGAGAGTTATAGCCTATATCGTATCTTAGCGTTCAAATTACGTCCCGGTGAAAAATATTTTGTATTTACTTTTTAAGATTTTGTATTACTTTTTAATTATTCAAGTGAACTTTTTAAGACCGTTACGATTATGAAATCGATATTTAAAAAATAAATTTAATTCAGGTATTTATCAGATGAAAAGAAACATTATTCATTTGTATTCCATACATTTATTACGTGACTGAAATTAAAAGAATGATGCATCAGGTTTATTTAACTTGTATAAGCAATAGAATTTTTTTTATCATAGAATTACGGTTTATTAGACGAATAAGCATACCTTATTTATAAATGCTTCCTTATATTTAATATAATCCGTGGAAATATTATTACATAAGATCATTTATTCTAAGTGAAACTGAAATAATGGAAAAATGTTGTAATTATTGATTACATAAAGCATGATGAATTCGATAGACGTAGCTAACACAGATAAATATTTGACATTATTAATATAAAAATATGACAATATTTATTTAATATAAAAAAGCAATTTGAGTAGAATATTGTGTGAGATCTAATCTTCTTTGTTGTCATACAGTTAGTGCCATCTTATTAGGAAACCTGGCGACTTTTCGCTCAAACGTCAATAATACCAGAACAGAAAAAAGGGTAAAATAAATCCTTTATTATTCGTCAAACTCTTTACAAAAATGCACATACTTCGTGCTCACAATAACACCGACTACTTGCGGTGGGAACTTCAGAATAATTTAACAATAAGTTTAAATGGAAAAGTGAAGTGCTAGACTACTTAAGATTAACAGCATAACTCAGCAACCTACACCCGCGGCAGACTTTTACTAAACGGCATATCAATAACTCAGAGTAACATGAGAAAGGGCAGAATATAAACGTACGCTAGACTTTTGAAAGCATACTCTGACTAACGTTTTCTCTTCACTAGTTTAAATAGTCTTTTTTAACTTAATTGCATTCTGGAGAGGGAATGAGAGGGGAAGTTGAGGAGTTCAGAAAAGATAACAAAATTTAGAATAACTGGTTATTCACACTAAGGGAAGCCCTACAATTGTATCGTCAAGTCTTTTCTTTAAATACGCCGAACACCGGGTACATTTGTTTAAATGTTTTTATATTAAATATTGATATTTTAAAACGAAAGTAAAAACTGGACTGACTGAACATTAATATTACCATTTAGAGGCAGGGTATAATTCCTATTCAGTTAATATTTGTGTTTGCTTAGAATGTCATGGTACTGTTTAATGATTTGTTAAACTGGTTATTAGAAATTAGGGTAAAAAAACGAAATAGAACAAAGTTTGTTTATAATAAAATTTTATCTTCATTTTGTGTTCCCCAGAATAGTTTTTTAAAGATACATTTAATTATAAAATGTAGCAAAGCTCTTTAAATTACTTTGGTTCAATTAATGGAGATAGATAATTAGTAACACATCGAAAATCATAAACATTCTGTTAGCAAGAATGAGACTGAAGACTAATTAAAAAACAGATATTGCAAATTTTATTCTTTCATCACCACAAGTGAATTCATTTATCTTAATAAGTATCGGAAAAAAGTGCCAAATGCATACGAAACAAATCCTAATTAAGCAAAACGTATAAGCACAAAAAAGGCTAATGCAAGAAAAAAGAGGAAAAATTAGGAAGTAACAGACATTCAAGTGCGAATTAAATCAGCAATTAAAGGAATTAAAGAGAGTGAAAAAGTCACAATTTCAGTTGCTGTTTACGAAATTTGCAATACTGTAATTTGTTGAATCGTAGAAACCGCTACTTTCTTTACGAAGAAAGAAACGTTTTTCTGTCTGGGTTGTAATGTAGAAAATGCAAACACACTCTTATTACAAAAGTTTAAAAAAAGTTTTGTGATAAAATATTAAAGCCAAATGAGTCTTCTAAAACTGTATTTACTATGTAAACAAGTCTTAGTTTTCCCTACTGTCCACATAAATTAAATTTAACTGTTTTGAAATTACAGATGAAAAATAGCACCCATAATCTCTACTAACAGATGGTTTCGCCATTGAGTAATTGATTTCCCCAGCTTCTCCCCCTCTGGGTTAATTATCAGGCCTATTTGATCGAAGTATAGGGTATTAGATTAAGTATTGTGACATTGATGTTTGTAAAGAACCAAATAATATGAAAATTTTACTTCACTAGCAATATAGGGAAGGAAAATATAATTTTTATAACCACATTTAAATTTTAATTATAGCTTATAAATACAAAAAATATACATTTAGCAACATTTACTTTTTTGATAAATTCTGTTAATTTTTTAACAGTGAGCTGTAACTAAACTTTTTAATTTCACACCTTTTTCTACCGATTTTTTATTTTCAAGACACATGCGTATATCAAACATGAACATATTAGCAGCTAAATACGGAGACGTGAAAATCAATTCAAAATTATGTTAGCGTTAATTGATTTGATTATTCATCACTTGCTTTTGTGGCCTGCAACTTAAATTTTATACTGCTGCCATTGCCTTTGTTGGAATAACGGTTTTGGCAATTTGGTCTTTGACAGCCGTCAACAGCGATAAGTGAAGCTAAATTGTTTATGTAAATTTGAATATCGGTAAAGCTCTAAATGAGTACTATCTAGATTGACGTTTTTCTTTCAGAAAATTGTACTTTTCAGAAATTTGTTACCTAAGACTTCGTTATTTTAGGCTTTAGTTTTTTAGGTGAAAAGCTAATTACTTATGCTACGTATGACTGTAATATTTTTGTCTGTAATTAGTATTCAATGTCTTTGTCATATTTACCCAGTTTGTTTGATTAGTTCTTAAACCATGTAAACTTTTACGTATCTTATGCTTCCCTATGTTAATTTTAAAATCATGCTTATATTCAATCTGAACAAGTGGGTATTAATAACTTGTAAATCTCATAACCAACTTAGTATTGTTAAAAGCGAAAATTTGATAAGAGGATGTTGAAGAATAGTCAGTTATTAAATAAAGAATTGATTGAAGTGAAACCGTAAATCTGACCAAATCAAAAATAAGCATAACTAAAAAGCAAACAAATTATTAACTACTCTTACTCCCACTCCGAAGAACTACCCCGAAGAACTGCCATAAAAATAGCATGAAACCTCAGGTAATACATACTTCTTTTCGATGTCAAATACAATTACGCGTAATGATGCCAGGGTATAATTCATCTACTTCTACACTAAAGTTACTCATACATAGCGTTTCGAAAATTGCACTTTAGTTAGAAGGCTTATGTCAATCCTGTATCGAACCGTTTTGGGACCAGCGTTTCCGCTATACACTCCATATTTCCTCTTTTCGTGTCTCTGCGTCCCATTTCGACAATATTTTAGAATTTTTCTTACCGTTATAGGGAAACTGATGATGGCACTTTTAGTATGGCTGTTAAAGATTCTGTTTCTAATAATGTAATTATTATCGCAACTTTCAAAAGACTGATATTCAATTTAAGCATTCTTACGAATTTACGTTTTTCCAAAGTGTTACAATATTTTCACAAATTTTACGCTTTTAATACATACACAATTAACTTTTCTAGTATTTTCAGCATTTTCACTAACATTAAACTAAAATTAAGATTATTAGAAATCGTACAGTCATTAGTCATATTATTCCTAAGCGGTGCTTCCGATTGCTAGCCGGATATGTTTTCATTTACACCGCGAAGGCAGGAGGTAAGAAGGGAAAAATGCCTTACATTCTCACCCACCTATATGGGGATTGGGGAGACTGGGACTCAGTCGGTAATGACGAATTACAGTCCACCAACATTTTTTAGTTTGGGCACCACTTGTAGAATTATTAGGATTTTTCGGAACGAAAAACGTGAAAAATGCGCAATACCTTCGTCGGGACTCGAACTCCAGACCTTCTAATTGCTAGCTAGATGTACTTTTTAATTACATCACGAAGGTACGTAGTGAGGAAAGCGAAAATTTTACACAATTGACTGTAAATGGTCAAGTAAAAGAAGAAGTCTCATGTCTCTCATTTGAAACCTAAACATAATTAATGTTAGAAAAAATAATCAAGTCTAACACTAAATAGGCTATAAATTACCTTTCCCGCTTTGGTCTAATTGAAAGAAATGAAAAATTACTGAACAAAGTTAAAGTGCTATTGCAACATGCACACAAAAGATTGTAATGTACACACAAGTTTTATATGTACTGGGTAAGCATTCAAGATGCCTGTATTCAGCAATATTTTTTAACGCGTCAAAAGTTCTTTAATTAGGTCAAATATAAACTTCTAAATATTATATTATATGAAATGAATCAATTTAATTCATGATTTATTATATTCAATGAAGATATTAATTATATACTACTTTACCCTTTCCTTGGGTCGACGTAGAGTACTCTGCGAAGCTACTGGATAGGATCTGTACTTAAGCAGTCTCACCTACGGCGATATGCAAATAAAGAAACTATGGCTCTAAAGGCCCCGGAAAGATCTCTTATCGGCCGGCCCGTGAGTATGGCAGGTCCTAGAGTTCAAGGTTCTAGAAGCCGGGGTGGCGCCTTGGGTTTGCTGGTTAATGTCCTTGGGCGACGGGCAGCCCGTGTGACTGGCAGATGGTAATTTTAACGACCAGTATCGCCTTGTGGAAATGGCGTCAATCCTCTCCAAGGTGCGAGGACAGGGGTTGAACTCCTGGGCCTGGTTCGGAGGCTGGATTGGCAAGCGTAGTGTCGTTTAGTCGACAGAATGTGCATACCCATATATAGATATGCTGCTTGAAATGTACCTTGGGTATGAAAGAATGTTTCCCGGTGGAAGCAAACATTTTATCTTATTCTTGAAACAGGTTACAGAATATATGCATATCCCTTCAAATGATCTTTCAAGAATAATTGCTTTGCATTCTGTCAATTGATTGTACTTGCCTCAGGAAATTATTCAAGTGAGATTTTTCTACCGAATAAACAGCATTATATGTACGGTGACCATATTTTTTCGGAGAAAATAAAGGACACTTGTAACGTGACATGAGGGGGGGTTTATGGTAATTTAAATTCGTGCTCAATAATTTTGTGTTAGGGGTGGGGGTTTGTGCGTTCGTGTGACGTCACAAATGTTAATTTGGGGTCTTCCAAGGTGTGACAAATTGTGACATGGAGATCGTGGATGGGCAGGGTCAAAATTATCCCAAATATTGCGATCATTTATGGACGCCTCCTGATAAAAAAAACTCCAAAAAACTTAATAATTCAAAAGGTTTATTAAAACAATAAAAGCAGACATTAATATGTTCAACGAGTTTTAAATAATGTAATATGTAAATATAGGATATTAAATAATTTATTGCTCATACTTTCCAGATGTATGGATTTTTCGCAAAAGTGCCGGTTCACGCTTCAAAAAGTCGTGAAATTCAAGGCAATTCATTTCAAAGTTAAATTTTACAGCTATGCTGGCTTGTAATGTACTAACACTTAATTGGGTTTTGTCACTGGTCCACATATTATTTACTAATGAAAATATTCTTTCGACGGGAGCATTAGTTCCAGGTAGACATAAAGCAAACTCAATGAGTTTACAAGTATTGTTGAAGGCAATATGATTCGCTTTAAAGTGATTAAATATCTCCACCCACCTTAGGTGGCAGGATTTGCTGTTTTGCCTCCATTCGTCAATTTTTTCATTGGTAATGTAATTTTTTACGAGGGTAATTTCGTCAAATAATTCACCGTCGGATATTTCGACCGAACATTGTTCTGATATGAAAATGTAACTTGCCTCCACCTTCGACCACACAGGGACTTCTCGCAAAGTGATCCATTCAAAAACTTCTGCTTCATTGAAACACATGTCCCAATTGCTTAGATATTCAATGCATGTTTGATAAAACGTGCAAGCTTCAGAGATAAACTGTGTAGATTGCATATCTTGCACTTTTGATAACGTTTTCTTTATCACTATTGGAACAAACTTCTCATTTTTTCTTGAATTTAGCTTAGTTTTTAATTCCTTAACAAGTAACGATGTTTCACACATTGAAATATCTTGACCTTCAGCCTTCAAAATATATTGATGAAACATTGACGCTTGATTATGAACAAAAAATAACCATTCCTCTGATAATTCCCCATTGAAAAAAGTTTTAAGTATTGTTGGGCATTTATCCCGATTTAAAAAGTAAGCCTTTAAGGGTTCAAATAGTTGTAAAACTCTATCCAGTGCTGGCAGAAGAGTTAACCATCTTGTTTTACTGTAGCCAAGTAGCTTTTTGTATTGGACCTCTGCCTCATCACAAAATTGTTTCAATATTTCTACTCGTATTGTGTAAATATAGAAATGTGAGTAAATTTTTACCAATACCACTTCAATATCTATCGGAAGGCAATCGACCGCAGTGCTGATGCAATTATTGAATATGTGGGCTGCACAATTAACCCCAATCAATTTCTTTTTGCTCGATTGTTGCATTTTGTATAAAACATTGTTTTTTCCTCTTCTTTGAGAACCACCAAAATTAACATTTGTATTATCCGCGCACAAGGCTACCAATTTCTTGGTGGCCCCAAATTTCTCCAGCGATTCATTGATACAATTTGTCAAAATATCGGAATTTTCACCGGGAAGCTGTTTTATATTCAAAACTTTTACTCTAACTCCAAAATTGGGTAAAAAATATCTGACGAGAATTGTACATAATTTGGTGTTGCCATGATTCGAACAATCAGAATAAATGGTGATATAATTTGTTTCGCTTAGGTCACTTTTGATCGCTTCAAATGAATATGGGGCGAGGACATTGCAAATAATTGATTCCGTTTTTGTCCTTGCGCAAGAATATTTTTCTTCGAAACACTTCTTAATTAGTTTGGAGGAGCAGTCACTAGATCTAAATGAATAATTGTGTTGAACTGAATGATAACACCACGATGCTTCTTTTAGGGCTAACGCGTTTTGGGTGTCATTATCTCTTTTATTAACAAAACATTCATTTAAAGATTTGCTCGTCGAAGCCTGCCTATCCGCATCTTTGTGTTTTGAAGTTTGAAGATGCTGATTAATTGCTGATCTGCCGCTATTTGCAATGTTGAAAGTGGCTAAACATTTACTGCATCTGACATCGCTATCCGATTTTCCTTTTTTTATGAAAGGAAATTCTTCCTGCAATGCTTGGTTGAAAGTGCACTTTCTTTTAGGCGCCATGAATGGTAAAAGTCAAGATTTCTATAAAATTTAGTTAGATAATACCGAAATATCAAAACTGAAAATACAAAGCAAACTTACCTAGGAGCTAGGACCAGGGTAAGTCATAAATTGATTACCGTTGAGTAAACTAAAAGCTGTAAAATACAATATTTGGGTAACATTGAACGAAGGACGTGCCGCGCGCACAAACCGTAGAAGGAGAATGAACACAAAGATTAAAGAAACTAAGCAGCAAAGCTGTATGTAAGTAAAGCGTCGGCACTTCAATGGGAGAAATTGCGCTTCGTAACGACCGCAGCGCTCGTAGCGGTGGCGATGTGGAAACACAATCAGTAAAACTGCGCATGCTCCTTTTCTTTTCAGTCATTGGTTGTTTCGATTTGGTTGTTTGTTTGATTCTACCGAAATCGTGTTAGCTTCTAACGTGCTTTGGTTGT
>KK112494.1:177595-199633 GCA_000611955.2 Stegodyphus mimosarum
GTGGTGGTGGAATTAACGCGAGAAGCAAGAATTGCTCCGGCCCGACTGCGTATTTGTCATCGTACGGCTCGGCTGGGATGTAGAAAAAAACGTTGCGGGTGCTCCGATCTATTGTTGCAGAAAACCAATTTGATTTTGCGACGATTTCTCAAAATAAAGGACAATATGCTTATTTCAGGAAATAAATAAAGTTAGAGGACCGAGCCTTCAAATAAAGGACTGTCCTCTGAAATAAAGGACGTCTGGTCACCGTAATTATATGTTTATCATTATTTTGATTTATATAATGAGAATAATGGAGCACAAAAATTACGGTAGATAAAGTAAACACTAAAGGGTTTGAAGTTTAATGCTATCACACGAAATAAAAGCACATGTAATGCATGCGAAAAAGAGACATAAAGCACTAAAGTATGTGAAAATGCACTAACGTATGTGAAAGAACAATAAACATTCTCTCTGGAAATTTTATGTACAGCCTGAAGAAAGCGTAAGAAACATTTCACTTGTTCTTGAGTTAACGAAATGCTCAAAATGACGTTTGTTGTTAGAAGCATGAGAAAAGAGGTTATTAGTTACAGCATTCTTAAATATATTTCTAGGTATCATAAGTTATTACATAGTTAATTAGAGATATAAACGGGGAATAAATAAGATACATTTTAATGTCAAACTGTAATTAGCATTTAATTAAAATTTAATGTCTTATTTAAACTAAGTTGTAAAGTTTGTAATTATATTTAAAGGAAAAGTAAAGATAATTAAAAAATTATTTTCATAGTTAAGATTTTTACGTTGCTGTTGCAGTGAAAGCTTTAATTTATTGTGTCCTTTTCTAAATTTTTTTACTGAATCCCTCCTGGAGGTTCTCAAATTTCATCATTATTGCGAGGATGGAAAGGGCGACTGTATTTAGCAGGTGGCACTATCTAACAACGAGCTGTGCGTGCCGATCTTAAAGCACCTGAGCGGAGGTCATCGAGTTGACTCAGATTCAAAGTGAGAAATTGTATTATAACCTGCATTTGGAAGCGCTAAATTAGTTTAATTAGTTACTTGTAGCAATAAGAAAGCTGAGTACTATTGTTAAAACTTCAACAATGAAAGACTAAAAGCGCGACTTAAGTTCTGGTTACTCATATTTGATTATATCAGTAACTGGGTCTTGAATGAGAAAAAAAAGTTGCATTTTAGTTTATTCATGAAACTACGAATCGTTGGCTTTAATAAAACATTTATTTGTCCTTTTTGTTTTAACCTTCTTTTGTGGAATTTGTTATGTATTTGTTATACTTCTTATTGGGAGTAATTCATCAACAATCCCTCCACTCATAACCCAAACCTCGTAACTTCGTCTTTGGCTAGATAACACTACTATATCTAAGATAAAGTTATGTAAGATAAAGTTATGAGTTTCAGGCTATGAATGGAAGGATTAATGGAAGGATTATATCTTACCATAACAAATTTAAAAGTTGTGAGTGACTTGAAGAATTTGAATTAGAAAAATAAGAGTTCGTTATGGCATGAATTCGTTAAAGGCAATGAACAGATTATTATTTATAAAAGTTAAGTACCTAAACTAGTTTAGTAATTTTTGACGTTGCTTATTTTCTTGATCTTAATTAGATAAGGTACTAGAGGCGACTTGCTCTATGTTTATAAAATATAGTTGCAGATTGATAATCAAATCCCCTTGGTTCATATTCCAACTTATAACTTGCTGCATGGTGGCCGGTTCCACACTGCACTTCATGCAAATAGGGAATAAATTACTTATTGAATGTAATTGATGAACGGTTATAGAATCCGAACAGTTCAAAGTCTTTAACATACCATCCTTTGCCATACCACCAGCGACATCGTTGGATTTCAGACCCACTTCAATACGCAAAATTTGGTTAAAATTTTTAGGTTTGTTAAAAATACAATGTCTCTCTGGTCCCTGATAATTTTTGAGCTATACAGATATTGTATAAAAAAAGAACTATCTGATAAAATGCGTACTTCCTCATTAATATGCTGCTTCAATAAATAAGTCGGAATATATAGACTGCAATCGATTCCGTGTAGAATACAGAATAAAAGTTGGAGATTCTACAGTTAAGCGACATCATCTCCTCACCCAAATTGATGAAAACTCCATTGCCAGTGTGTTCCTGATCACTTCGACTTCCGTCCGCTCTGATCTGACAAGAATGTTATTTATAACTTCTAAGGCAGCCTATCTCAAATATTCCGAATTCAAGTGGAATTAGTTAGTATAAGGTGACAGGTTTAGACGGTAAAACAGATTAAAGACTATGTCTAAGGGAGATATGACAGCTTTTACGGAGTAGGACTCGACTTGAAGAAATCATAAATTCAATCTTTCAGTGTGACGAAAGGATGCATCTTTTCAGTCTTCGATTATTCTGGCAAGTCAGTCTTTATGGAGTGGGATTCAACTTGAAGTAATTAATTCAGTCTTAGGAATTAAACAGGTCATTACTTATTAGATGATTTATAAATTACAAAATAACATTTATGTATGTACGTAATTTACAGATAAATATATGAAATAAAATTATTTCAGTCGATAAAATTATGAACCCACATTTATCATTCATTAATAAAGCGGTTTTTGGAGATACTAAACAAGTTGGAAAAAGTTAACAAACCGAATTATGTTTTTAAATTCTTACTAAAATATTTCATATATTACGTTCATTCCCCTAATGAGATAGAATAGTCGATAAATCATAACAGTGCTTTCCTGTACATGTCGGTTATCTCTTTCATGATCTTAAAAAGTGTTAATTTATATTACTCTTTGTAAGAAATGCATGTAAAGTGACTCCTTGACATACAAATATCTCTTGGGTAATCAGAAAATCGATGAGCACGAAAATTTATTCTAATAAGTAACAGGATTACGTAATTGAATATGACATCGCATATTTTACTTTATATATTGTGTAAAGGGTAAATAAGATCTGACCTATTAAGATATTTTTTGGAGTCGTTAATTGTATAACAAATATATATTATATATTACCGTTTTCATTAATATATCATTTCAGATATAAAATTATGTACTGAAATCTATCATTATAACCTATTGTCTCTGTTGATATAGTAATTATAGGAGGATGGTTTATTTGCCATTGATCTTGGTCTCAGATTCCGAATAAAGCATGAACAATAGTAAATATTCTTCTAGCGAGTGTAACATGGGTTACATTATATTGTGCGACCTTTTTCGTTCAAAGTGGGATGATGCTCGAGGAGACAACTCACAAATTCTTTAATCCAATCCATTTCAATCATATCTTGTATTGCACAATTTAAGGAACATGTATTTGGTGACGGGAGTAAATTATAGATGGCGGGCATTTGCCTGTTTCATGGGCTAACATATGGGAAGAAATTCGATTTTGCATTAAGTATGTAATAACAGTATTTGTCATTGGTTGAGAACTTTAATCAGTAAGCATATGTTTACAGATTTTCCCATAGTTTTGACGAGCAGTGTATACTAACTGAAGGTGTGTTAATTTAAAATATATCACCTTCTGTATTTATCATCTGTTTATATTATAAGCTTAGCAATAACATTTTTGTGCAATTAAATTGTCCATCTACGTGACTGAAGAAGCTTAAGGCACAGAAGAGTTCTTTAGAAATAGACACGAGTTTTATTATTAAAAATGAAAATGAGCCTACGACGTAAGGGCGATTAAAGAAAAATTAGGCGAGAGTTGCTTCTGTAGTCAATAATACTTTTTACGAATAATTTCGATCAAAGATTTTACAATATGAAGTATGTTGTGAACAGATGATATTAATTTTTTCCAACGTACATATACTTTCAAAAGCCGTTTTATTGCATTTACTCGTCGACATACACTGAAAGTAAAATATGAAGTGTATTTGATATTGCATTTCTTAAGAGCTTTACTATATATTTAAACCTTAATAGGATAAGGTAATATCGATGACTGCAACTTAGTTTTATTGAGGAAATAAATCTCAGGTATAACTTCACAAAAAATGTTTACTACTTTTATGATTTGAGTTTTTTCAGATTATGGTCTTCACATGTTTCTTTATAATTCCTTTGGAAATAAACTATATGGCTTGATCAATAAGTAGAAAGGATTTTTTCTGTCGCTTTTCCAAAACTCCTCTTCAGCTCTATTCGGAATTAGTTTATACAAGAACAAATAGAAACAAAAATCATACATACTGGAATAGATGCCTTCCAATCAATCCAAGTTTTGTTTTCCAGTATGCTAATGATAGAATAAATTTTATCTACCTTCATTTCCATTCTTCGTAATATTCATAACCAGCAATGAGAAAGAATACTTTACAAAAATTGAATATGCAATGACTGGGCTTTTTAGAAGTCGATATAACCTAAGCAATCATAAAATGCCATTATTAAAATGTCATTGGCTGAATTTTACTCACTTGAGAGAAAGATGTTTATTAATGAGGGAAATTCTAATGCCATTCACATGGGAACGTTTCAGAGTTAATGGGAAATTTTAGGATAGGCATACATCATCCTGTTCTGCTACATAGGTAGTAGGTGCTAAATCGTAAACGATGATCAATATAGCCTTGTCAGCCGTAAAGTCAAGTGCGTGGTAACTGACATTACAGAAAAGCGAGTGGCTTGCAAAGGAAGTTTGACGGTAATATTCGTTACGCACGAAATAGTTACTAATGTAAAAAGTATTTCCTGTTATTCCGAATATAAAACTGGTACTAATCGTATACGTTTAACTTTCACCTGACTTCATTTATTGCACTTGTAAATTGTATGCCACTAAATGATGGACTGTGAACCGCAGTTTAAGAACAGAATTTGAAAATATATTGCAAATAAACTGTAACCATATGTTATATGAAGGATACGTCTTTATTAGGTTTAACAAAACAAAAAGGAAAAATTATGATTTATTTGAGATAGCTTGAAATTTTAAGTCCAGCTTTGTAAGCAAAAGTCGTAATCACTGAACTTTTCGATATTATTTTCTTGTCATAAATTCACGTGTCATATTACGTCAGGAAATATTTACATCCACTTTGAATAGAGGATATATATTAAATTCTACTTGAAAAACTGACTTTTATATATTATTTGATTATAGGGTCAGTGTTCACCCTCTGCTTTAACGCTCATTTAAAATTTGATTTAAACCATTAATTCTTTCAGCAAATGAATGTGTAGGCGTTTTATCCTAAGTCATTACCTTTGTTATTTCTTTGCAAACCATAATAGCTGAATACGTTTCATAATATGAAGAAAGTTTCATTTGATTTCTTTGTTTTTCCTGTAAGATTTGATTTATTCAGTTACAATTGTATATGCGGGATATGATTTAAATTTTTAAAATTTACCAGGATAATTTTTCTATTTCAATCAAAAATTCATTGTTTAAATTATAACTATACTTTCTATGTAGAGTCTTTATTCGTTATTCGTTTTGGATCTTTGCTAAATTACTCCTTTATTTTCAGGAAACATTACACTCTGATTTCATTGTTAATGCCAGCGTAGGAAATTACAGGAAACTGTACTCTTTTTAGAACATGATGCCAAAATATTTAAGAAAGCATGTAATTTCGTTTGCGATTTTGCATTTACAAGCTTAGCACTATATTGTTACGTGCGTACGGGTTCGTTATATATTGAATGCACAAGTCGTTGAAAAGTTAACAAAAATTTATTCTTTCCACAAGAATTAAATTAAAATGCGGAAATATTTCTTCACAGATCTTCGCACAATGTCACAATATCTCAAACGTTTAGCAAAAACTCAGTTCAAAACAGATAAAATAATTCTATCTCACAGCGAAATAGCTACAATCAATACAGCATTAAGTAAACAAACAGCAGTTCGCTTTTTACAGCTACAAGTATAACAGCAACAACAACAACTACTAACACAACAGTAATACGAGATATTTATTTATTAAGCATTAAACGCACGCGCTCTTTTATTTTTATTGCTATATTTTTTTTCGACGTAGTTTTCTTTTCAAAAATCGTCTGCGTTGCGCGGGGAAATAAAAAGGAATTTTAATTACAATTCTAAATAAATAGCCAAATAAATGTGAAATTCGTAACAATATTTATTCAGTAACTAGTCTACAACAGGGTGATAAAAATGGTGATTGTTAACGAAGCAGATTTAAAAGGCAATTAAATTAATACGAAGCAATGTAGACACAATTCAGTCTATAATAGAAGAACGATAGGGCTATGTAAATTAAACGTGGTACACGGGATATAATGAGTAGACCCTCATCTCACTGAGCAACCACTCGATATTCATTATGTTGCAAGCACTGGAAAATTTGAATTATGTTGTAAGCTCAGAAACTATAACAAGGATGAATATTTAATGCTCGAAAAATGGTCTACAGTGCAAATATCACCTAAAAAATTAAAAGTTCCATGCGCGTGTCAACAAGAATTATATGTGAGTAGCCTTCGATTTTACCCAAACTTTCGCTTTAAGAAACTTCACTTTTATGAGAGACCGAATCGTTTTCTATTAGCGGAAGAAATCCGAACAAGAATTTTATCTTTCTTTTCATACCTGAAGCGAAATTATTGTTCATCCTTTATTTCACGTGCTGACTGAAGAAATTTAAAGTTGGGCAGTTTTACAGAATGTTTTGATTTCTACCGGAGAACTTTATGGTGAAAAAAAATGTGTCATTGAAAAAGAGTCAGGCATACTATCGTATTTTAAACTTTTCTCCTCACCTGACGCGCGATAAACCTTTTCTTCGACACTGAGGTAGGTATTTTATTCATATGAAGTGAACACTTATTATATTATTCTCTTTAGCATTATTTCAGGCTTTAAGAGTTGGTTGGTATTTTAATATTATTTCATATTTTAAAAACTCTCATATGATCTCATATGGTTATTTTTAGACCTAGGAACACACAAAACCCTTCCTCAAATGAGTTAAAGGTAACAGCGTTTTCGATTTACACCATTTCGGATAACGAAAGTTTCCATAAGAAAGCTCCAATTTCATGAAAGAAGGTGTCCTAAACTGTCACAGCACTGATATCCGAATACCTGATTTTCAGATGCATACCGCATTTTTATTACATTTCTGAGACCTTGCACTAAAATTTTTAGCTACCATAATGACTGATTATAATATTGCATATATGCTATTGTCTAATAATTTTTGCAATATTGAAATGATCCTTCAATAGGCTACCTAATATAACTTCGTTCCTGATTTGGTCGTGTCCATTGATCTCTCAAAGTTTTTCAAGCGAATTAGTAGATCTGGTTGGTTGATTGATCACAACAGAAGAAGTGAGTGTTAGTTGCCTTAAAAGGGATTAATTTGTGAAAAATATCGTAAAGGAAACTGGTTCGCACACAAGTTACTCACAAGGAAAAACACGAAACACCAAACGGCCATTTCATTCACCGGAAACCAAATCCTAGGCAAAAGCTTTAGGTAAATAGTCGTATTGATTTAGTAAATAACGCGTCCGAACCTAATAAGATTCAAGCCTTCTCATTCAACCAGTCCAACTTTACCGTCCCTGTGATCTAATGTAATTGTGATACACCAGAACAGTATGATATGAGTCCTTTCCTTTGCTGATAAAAGCAGAATTTTTTTTCAAAGAACTACCACTATGTTGGGAAATACATTCATGTAAAAGATGTTTAAGTACTGCTCATTATTGATTATTTGATGAGTAATTATAATTCGAATTTCAAAGGAAACAATGAAAATTATACCTATATCATGATATTTCTTTTAGCAAATTTCATTATCGGGGCAATACTATTCACAAGGAGTTGTTTCCTTGGTTCATACAGGTATGATTGCTTAACTGCTAGAGTGTGAACCACAGTTCACTAGTTAATAGGACAGATTTCATTTGTGTAGGATTATACGACACGCACGTCTTTCTACGTCACGTAAATCGGTATGTAGCATTTATCATAGTGATTAAAAGTCTGTTAACAGATTTACTGCAGTAGTAATTCACTGTGCGAATAACAGTCATAGGGCTTTCACTCAGAACACTAGTAATTCAGATTTGCTCCGTCCTTTCCATAGAAGCTCTGGTTTTCCATTTCAATCCGAGAGAATTTTCTGGTTGTTTCTTTACTGGTCGACCGCATTCCAGTACAGTTTTATAAGCTATCACCAACTGATGATATATAGCATCTAAAGAGTGACTGATATATGGCGTCTTAGTATTATTTCACATGGAAAGTCTGTTAATTTGGACGAATGATCATCTTGCACGCTTCCTTCAGAAATACTTGTTCAAAGCTCATGTTAACGTATTTATAGTCGATACAGTTACATATTACATATGTTATTTCTAATGTACATACTGCAAAATACTGCCCAAATTTTATTAGTGAAGCAGTGGACATGATTAAGGGACTTTTTTTGTTCTTCTAAAATATGTTCTAAAAAGTCGTATGATGTAAAGCTGCTTGCCTAGAGTAGTGTGTGCCAATAATTGTTTCCTTCGAATTGAATATTATTTGTTTTATTCCTTTGGGCAGTTTTTCCTTTTGTCACGCATTTGTTTTGAAATTTTTTCATTTTCATGTTTAATTTCCGTCTGATATGCATGACAAGTATTTATTTAAATAACTCGTAATGATGTATTTTTAATATTTTATTACTCATTGTGTTGTATTCCTTAGTAGTTGACTGTTTCTCTTGATAAAAACTTACAAGCATTAAACTCAGTGCTACATATAAATAGCTAAAAAACGCAAATGCACATCCAAGCATAGCATAAATTGGCGTGTTTTTTGATAGAAGAATTTTCAAAAATCCTTAAACATCCGTATATATGATTAGAGATAGCATTTTTACTTTCTCCTTGCTCGAAGAGAAGCAAGCTGGCGGAAAGATTTAATTTGTATTAAGAATGCAGGTTAATATTTCTCCTTAAAATCAATTGGAAATAAAGAAATTCCTTATTTTAAAAATTCATTACACTATTCAGCATTATCTAAGTAGTTTATTGGAGGACGCAGAAGTGCTTCTATTAAAACATTTTTACTGAAAGATCGTGCATAGTAAAAACTCATAAAACTAATTAGTTTAATAAAATGAGTTTTCTGCTTCCAGAATGCAAACGTATTACTTATCCTTCCTTTGCAATTAATTAGTCAGTAAAGCATTTTATTTATACGATTGTTCAGAAATAAATTCGGCAACTCAGCTACATTCAGAGAATTGCAGAAGTATACTTTTGAACACATTCGAAGTGACATTTCAAATTTGAGGAGGAGAGAGTCGCTAGAAAAACAATTTTAAGTATTTGGAAAAACATTGTGCTTCGAAAGAAATTTTCAATTGAATTTAAAAATGCTTTCTCGAATATCGAGCAAAGTTCGAGCTCTTACGACAGAAGTTACTGCATGGCATGCACATAAAAAGAAACATTTGAGTCTATACGAACTGTGCGAAAAATATTCTTTTACCACCAACAGCTGCTACTGCAGAAAGAACTTTTTTTTGACGTTGAAACGTGCCAAGAACTTTTCCTGGGATATGGGAAGAAACTAATACAGAAAGTGTTGATTTATTTATGTGTCTAGAATTCCAGTTTCAGAAACTTACATTTATCAATTAGAGTCTTTCATTTTGTATGCTTCTTAAGCAAAATATTTCAGAATAAATTGCCATTTATTTAATTCATTACATTCAAGAACTTGAAACAGAACTGATGAATAAAAATAATGACGGCAAAGGAAAAAAGGGGAAAATTTCTCATGACAGGCATTTAGAAGAATTAATACATTCACTTAGAATATGCATTCTGCATTAATACATGCAGAATAAGAACGCATGCACTTAGAAAGTAGGTATTGCAGAAATTCTATAAGAATACATGCACTTAGAAAGTAGGTATTGCAGAAATAAAATAGGAATACGTTTTTTTAAATACAGTTTAAAAACTGCTAATTAATCTATTTACAAAAGCAAGCAAATGGCTTTCACAACTAATATATAAAGTCAAATTCACATTTTAATGAAGAATAAAAAGCATGTTTAAAATAGATATTTAACGCAAAATATAATTTCTACATTAAAAACTAAGCATTTATTTATGAATTGCAGAGCGATTAGACATTTGCTGGAGCAGGGAATTCAAAAATCAACAATGAATTCGCTTGGATTTAAACTAAGGACCTTCTTATTGTCAGCCGAATGTTCTTCCAATTTTACCACGAAGACAAAAAGTAAGGAAAGAGAAAATGTCTAGCAAGATAAATTCTAATTAGAGGTTTTTCCCATATGAGTACCTTAAACGCGACACTAACAAGGTTGTGGAACGTTCAGGTCATGTATAGGTTTCAATGAATTTATGTAAGATAACCTCAAAATTCGTCACCATGTAATATATACTAGATGGTGAGCCAAAAATATAAATTTTACAGTTCAAGGGATATAATATTCTTATTAATTTTATCATGTCATGTTATGCTCAATTTAATTGACACATTTTTGCCTACGTTCAAATCTGTTCTCACTGTATACTACGATCGATGCTATGTTTTCAAATCAAAACATGAGAAGAGATGTTGTCCATAATATAAAAAATAAAAAAATGATTAGCGTTAGTAATTAACACTGAGCCATAAAATTTATACACTAATATCTGGAAAAAATATTTTCTCCTTTCACTATACTATCCTTAAGAATAACGCCATATTTTACATCACTGAAACTTGCCTTTAATATAGTTTAAAAGGGTTAAAGTTTAACATTCATTCATCCAAAATGCCAACCGCAAATTTAACTGGCATATTTTACATCACTGAATTTGGCGTTTAATAAGCATTAAAAAGGGTTAACGTTTAAAAGTCATGTATCCAAAATTGCCGGCCATAAATTTAACACATTTGTAGGAAGATGATGAGAAACAGCAAAGCATTTTCCTAAAATACTCCCAAACTATCAATTCCGTTATAACATGATGACCGAACGAATGAATCGTAAAGCTAATTATATAAGATTTCTACCTATTTCTTAGGCGATTCTACAGCTTCGAAAAATATCATTCATGAGCAGAAAATTAGGATCCATTTCACATTTGGAAACGGAAAAAAAGATTTCGGTTCTGGATGTCCGTTAAACTTGATCTGTTTATCCTAGTAATGATGTGTATAGGTATGTGGACATCCATTAAGCTTGATCTGTTAATCCTATTAATGATGTGTATAGTTGCACTGTCGTTGATACGCATTGTTTCACTGCCACTTCACTATTTTCACGCTAATCATGTGTAAAGAAATTAGATTTTATTTACAAACGATCAACCGGAAATGACAGTTTACACATAACTAGCTGATGTTGCGCCAATTCCATGTCTTAACATAGTAATAGTTATGGAAAATCATGTGCTGGCCACGTCAGATTCTTTTCTGTTTCATATATTTAGCATTCTGTTATTATTAGTGGAAGCCGTAACGAAAATTTGTCTAGCAGGCTAAAAGATCAGAGCAGTTTTAGTTTAAGCGAAATTGAGTTTAACCCTATGACCATAGCCAAAATTATGTGTAAGTGATAGAAGTTATTTGTTACATTATGGAGAATAGCATGCTAGGATGATTTTTACAACAATATATGAAACCGTAAGAGGCCCTCTAAGAAGTTAATTAAGAAACCAGAATTTAGAAAAGCCATTTTCTAAAGCAAACCAATTTAGTATCCGTATGATTTAGTATCCTGTGATTTAGTAACCAATTTAATATCTGTATCAATTTAATAGCCTAGGATGTTATTACCGGCAAACCTTTAAAGTATATCCCCTTCAGAAATGAATTGCCAGTATACACGACAAATGATATGTCTAAGAAAACCATAAATATCTATTTTATGAGACAAATATTTTATGAAAAATTGAATCTTACTTAAACTATACGATTACTTAATCCAGATAAAAAATAGCTATAGGCTACAGTACAGTAAGTTACAATTTTATAATCGTTAATTTATTCAAATGTATTGAATCTGTTACAGCTAAAGCATGAGGAATATTCGTAACAAATTCATAAATTTGAGTTTATAAGTTCTGTGAATTGTGTAATGAATGTTAATTTCAAATGTCAGAGGATTAACTGTGTTCTCTTAACAAATTATATCTGTTCTTCTTATTGAGGATGCTTATGAGAATATGCACCACTCCTTCATATTTCGGAGCAAATGCTTCGGGCAATATTTTAGTACTGTGTCGACTAGGTATTGTTCGGAATGTTTGAGACTTAACTTTAACTTCGATATAACTGGAATTTCAGATAATCAGCTCTAGAAAATTGAGAATTATTAGCTGCATTACTGCTAAATGCAACAAACTCTCAGTTTCCATAGAGAGAGCTCGACAGCCTTCAGTTTATTCAACGAATTCGCACCCGATGCGATATAAATGAGAAAACATACGCACCTAAAATTCATTCTCATTATATACTAGTCTTCCGTATTTCCCTATATTTAAGACTATTTCTTGCCTGCTGTTACAATATCTGTAATATAATTACACGCTATGCACGACTTGAGCTATTTCGAGAGAATTTCTGCACAATTCTTGAACATTGTTAGTATATTTCTCGTAACATGGTAGTATATTTCTCGAATGAATGCGTCGGAAACTATGGAGCGTATTCATGGAAGTCTCTATAGTTAATGTGTTTAATTTCGTGTAATGGAGGGTTAAATGGGCCTCAGTGTTTGAGAATCCATTTATGTTCTGTATATCAACAAAATTCTGAATAACCTAATTAAAATTGAAATAAGTGAACAAATTATAAAAGACATACTGGTTATTCGCAGATTATGTTTATGTTTAAAAGAATCTTAAGTAAAATTGTTACTCTAATGAAACATTTTCGAAGGTAATAATATAAGTAACTCTTTCAATATCCTTGAAAGGTAAATGTATAAAAATATTTACGCCTCTAAACTAACTACGAGAATTTTCAGAAAAAAGAACAACTATATGAATAAATGGTAATAAGAAAAACGTTTGAATTACATTTACGAAAGTGACGGTTGAATTACATTTACGAAACTTTCTGTTGTCTACAAAGATTGTTGGTTTATTTATAATGGATCTCAGGACGTTTCGAAACATAGATAAAAGGACACATATAGCTGTTCTGTTATATAATGAAAGTATAAATGTATATACATTTTCTTAAAACTTATTAGTTCAGATATTTTACGCCGAACATATTGATCGCTAATGGAATTAATAGTGTTTTGATCCCTAAGAAAACAGAATTCTATACTTAGAGAAACGAATTCGAATAGCAGTTTCGTAGTGCAGAAATGAATGCCTACTGTCTTTGGAAAGTCTTCTGTGAAGCCCTTAACCTGTAAAACAGACAAGTACAACTATTTTGCTTTATTAATGATCATTATATTATAAATGATCCACCCAGACAGTTAGAGTAAGAAAATATCATCGGTTTTGACGAGTCTGCAGTACAGTAAGTTATAATACAAGTATAGTATTCATTTACAGAACATTACAAAGTATAGCATTCATTTACAGAACAGATTTTGAGGTTCAATTCCATAACTGATATAAAATCATTATAACCCGATCTACGTAACTAAGAGTCATTTTGTAGCAAAGCGTTTACCCTAACCATTGAATTGGTTATAGAAAGACGTTTTTGTATTAGGTTTTAAGGATATACTGTCATTTACTTATTATTTGCATTATGCGAGCCCACTTGAAAGAAAAGATGGATACCTATTTAAAATCTCTTTTAGAAATAACGAAATGAATGTAATTTGTATTACACTTAATAATTTCTTAGGCTTTGAATATATAAAATGGCTTATTTGAATAATCTAATATTGAATAAATGAAGCTACCGAAAGTATAACAAAATTTCTTTCAAAGAAATTAATTTTCGTTTTGAAAAGCAATAAAAACGCTACAGAATTTTAGAGGTAAATGCCTGCCAAATGTCAGATTTTTAGACGAGACTAATAGCCAAACTACTTTCAAGAAGTTGAGAAATGATTTATTTTTGATAAGCACTAAAGGCAAATAAAAGCATTTTACATTTTACTGCAATTAATCTTTCATTCATTGTGTCATTTTTCTTCTAATCACTATTGTATCACTGCGTCAAAACATGTAATTAGTTTTAGGGAATATGTCGCAATCCCGAATAGTAAAGAATTATCTTAAAAATCATTATCTAAATAGTATAAAAAAGACTGTAAAAACTAACTGAAAAAATACATGGAAAATGTGCCGCGAATGAATTTATTTGCATATATTTCAAGATATATTAGAGGGTATTTAAAGAAGATGATTTTACGCAACTTTGATATATAATTTAAATAATTTTAACTAAAATATGTAAATCCATATTAACAATCATAGTTATGAGAGTTATGATTATGTTCCTATTTTGAAAAGCTATTGAAATGGATACACTTGGAATTGTTGAAATGTGAAAGTGCTAGAAGCCTTGCCGAAAGTAGTTTTTGAAACATGAACGTTAGCTGACGGAGATAATAAAGTCACAGAAAAAGGGAAAAAAATTCAAGAACCTTTCGAATAAATGAAGTAGAGAATTCTATCAGTCAAGAAGAATTCTCCCTTCCTCTCTACTGCAGGCGAGCTAAACAAGTTTTGCCGAAAGTTCGTTACTGTTTCTGTTCTTTCGAAAGTTCAATATGATTGAAAATGTCCTGCTTTTCCTTTAGATTAGGTGATCTGAAAGTAAATGGAAACCAAGTTACCTACGTGAAATTACTACAAGGAGCTATGAGAACTGTGCTGATTGTAGGCAAGGTAAATTAGATATCAGTGAAAGAGATAAAGAGGAGAACTTGATGAAATAGGATACTTTATTGTAAATGTTATAGAAAAAGGCACTAAGAAGCACACCCTGTGAGTAGAATTCATGATGCGAAGTCCTATTTACTGGGACGAGAAAATGCAAGGCTAATACAAGGTTTGTTTTCTCCTATTCTGTTAAAGCTAAATTTTTCTCGAGGATTAATATTCTAACGGAACAATATTGATTGGAATTACATAGCATTACGCTTATGTGCCGTTCATGGCAAAGGGAGTGCAATTATTGTGTAAAGTCTGCCTTCTATAAACCCCAACTAAACCGGACTTAAGTCAGGAAATTAGCTGAGTAAAGCTCAGTGTCTCTAGTGATATGTAACCAGGCAGGTTTGGGGTTACTTTAATGTGAAGAAATAGCACAGAAAAAAGAAGACAACAAAAAATGTTTATTATAATCCACTTCTCACATACAAAAACCAAATCGATTGCAGCTTAAAGTTCCGTTGCTGTTTCAGAATCTAGAATGCTACATATTTTTCATTTATCATTAATAAACGCACACTTTTAGTTTATTCAGACTAAGTAAATGAGATCAGCTAACTTTAATTAAAACTTATCGGATATTCCTATTGATACTAATTCTAAATTAACCTCAGTATGTAGAGCCATTAGGTTATTTCTGAAGCAGGCGAGATGAAAATTGAGCAACGCCTTCGGAGGGAATCGAACCACGGACCTCTCAGTTACGCGTCGAGCGTGCTGACCACTACACCACGAAGGCATGCGAAGGACGCGGCAGGAATACCTTATAAGTAGTCTAAATTCTAGTCTAACGCTAAGTATTAACTCATGCTTCGAACTCACTGATTTCATTCAAGTTTTGCATATTTATGAAAGAATTAAAAGCGAGTATATAGCACGTCTCAATAATAAGAAAATACTCGGGTAATAAAATTCTAGGTAAGATTTATTTATTTAAAAAATTTAAATTATGTCACTTTCTGTTATATCTGACAGTACGATTGATAGTTTACTGTGCTATCGACGGAAAGATCTCACTTCTAATCTAATTGTTAGTGGCACTCTTTTTGTTAGTATCAATTATTTTAATATTATTTTAATTTGAAGAAAATTCTTTCATAAAAATATTTATAGCAGGAAATCTGACGTAATGCGAATATTTCGTAAAATCAAAAACAAAGAAAAAAATTATTTACTTTCCTCTAACTTATCGCATGTACTTGTGGATCTATTTGCAAATGACATTTGCATTTTTCAACAAAAATATTCAAAACGTAAAACAGAAGAAGTGTGACTGTATTAGAAGTTCAACTACACTAGAAGAAGTTTAACTTGCTTACGACAAAAACTGACCGGCGAAATTACTTATTTGACCAGCATATGTTTATTAATATAAATTTTATGTAAATTTTAGGTTAGTTGACAGGGATGTACTTTTAATGACCCGGATATTATTATCCAAAACTGCAGTTTTTGATGTCATTTTCAACTTGCGTTGAGAGATCGAATAATTAAGTTAGAATGATTCGAGAAAATAAATTTAAATGAAGTTCAGCAGAAAATGTGCATAATGCAATAGGTCGTAAAAGGAAGTCATGCGTTGTTAACATAAGATTTTTACATTTCACAAACACGAATTTAAACCAGTAAAGCAGAAAAGTATTTTTTGCGAATTGTAAGATATTATTGATACAGACTTCAAGAATAAAAACTGATAAATAGGCAAAATGATTCACATAAATTTTCAAACATGAAGTAATAGAGAGAAAGTGAATGGAGACTGAAAACGGAAAGGGAGAATTCAGGCCTAAAGTGTTGATGACGAAGTGTATTTTGGGAAGCAGATGCTATCTAAACGATGAAGATAAAAATCTTTGAAAAACCGTAAGAATAATTCGACAGAGTATTCACAAAAAGTTGATTTTATTTTTCATCTGATTCCGTTATAAATACTTTTTATGAATATACTTTCTGTCAAAATTAAACAATGTTAAAATCGTTAGAGAAATCTGTAAGAAAATTCTGATGTGATCACCACGACTTCCTGGTACAGTCTTTTAAATTATACACTTTTTTTTTTGCTGCATTTCATTTAAACTTATTTCCTCTAATGATTCTGAGACTCGTTGTGACTTGCGACATATCTCACTTGTCTGACAGTAACATCAGAACAAGCCAACTGAATTCATCTTGGCAAGAAGTGCAAGATTGCGCTTGTCGTTGGCAAGAGCCTTGAGTACCATACAGGTGACAGATATGACTTATTTCAGTTCCGCCTCCAATTATGATGGAGAGCACCTCGGGGGTCAGGTCCGAAAGTGCACCACCCCTTTTCTCCTATTATCAACCTCTCGAGAGGACTTTCGACTCGCCGCATATTTAGAGTGCCCCCATGCTGCTCAAACATTGTACATTTACAAACATCCATGCCTTTTCCGGGATTCGAATCCTGGCCCTTGTTAGGGCAGTCAGCGTGGCTAATCACTATCCCGATTGGGCATCCCGAATGATTCTAACTTAATTCACTAATTCCTCAAAGCAAGTTGAAAATGACATCAAAAATTGAGAATTTTGAAATTAAATATCGAGATTAATTTGTCGTATGGGAGTCAAGCTTATAATTTTATTTTTTTACAATGTGTATAAAACTTTCCCAAATATAAGATAGACCCCGGGAAAGCGCATTAAAAGTTAGATTTCGTTATTTGTCGAAATGTATTTTAAATTTGACAATGCCAATATATGAATATTTTCGTCATTTAAAACACTTATTTTATTGGAAGTATATGACTACGACCAATGATTGCGAAAATACTGGAAAATTGGAAAGAAATGACTTTGTCACAAAAAGGAGCTGTTAACCATTGTGAAGACAGTAGAATATTTCTCCTGTCAAAACTTCCCATTATGTACTGATGCACTGTGCACTCCCATTGTGCATTAAGTAGGCTACTTAATTTCAGAACCCGGATGGTCAAGTTGTAGAAACCTTAGGTTATTTTGAAAGCGGGAGAGATGAAAAAGGAGCAATGCCCTCGCCGGAAATCGAGCCACGGACCCTTCGAATACGCGCTGAGCATGCTGACCACTACACCACGAAGGTATGCTAAGAAAGCGGGAGAAATACCTTATATACTCCCCCTTTTAGAGGGCGACTGCGAATTAGTGAACCCAATCGCCAAATCCTGGTGGTGGAGAATCATCATCCACCACGTTTTTAGTTCGAGCGACACTGTAGCGACATTAGGTTATTTGGAAAACAGGAAAGATGAAAAAGAAACAATGCCCTCGCCGGGTCTCGAACCACGGACCTCTCGATTACGCGCCGAGTGTGCTGACCACTACGAAACGAAGGCATGCTAAGTAGGCGGGAGAAATACCTTATAAAGTAGCTAAATGTATACAGTGGCTACAAAATTACGAAATGGAAGTTCAACATTGCAAAGAAAATTCATATGAGAATGCTGATGCATTTTCAAGGTGACCTCGGGCAGAAGTGGAAACATTGTTCGAAAGCTGAGGAAAATTATGGCTTTGGAGTCTCAGTGATCAGTCAAATTACGGACCCCATGTCATCTCAGACTCTTTACTGGAGCAGCGGAGAACTAGAAAGGTCTAAATCGAAGATCTTGAATTAAGGTCATTAATATAATCAATGGAAAAGTTAGCTGATAAGAAATGGTAAGCTTTTTTCCGAAGATGAAAAGGTTTTGGGATACCTTTCATCTAAGAAGTGCAGCTGTCTGCCTCAAATGAGAAGCTGCAGAGAGAAAAGTTTCAAATGACAGCTCATTTTACCAAGATTTCGAGTCCTTAGTGTTCTGTCACAGTTTCATGATCGCCTTACTGTAGATCATTTTGGTATAATAAAGAGATTTAAAAAATTTCGTGAACGGTTCTTCTGGGACAAAGCTAAACCTGGTAGTGGCAGCATGTATGATGCGTGTGGAGCTTGAAAAGGCTTGAAAAACCTCGTACAACTAAGGGTAAAAAGTATATCCTAGCTGTCATAGGTACTTTAATAAGTGGCCAGAAGCTTATGCTATCTCTGATGAAGAAGTTTCAGTCGTCGCAGAAGTTCTAGTAGAAAACTGGATCTACTAATTTGGAGTGTCTATCCTTATTCACGCTGACCATCTAGCGATCTTAACATCTACCATATTTAAAGGACTTTATAGAATTCTCGGTATGCAGAAAATTCAAACAACGCCTTTACATAGACAGTGAGGAGGCGTGGTAAACAGACTCATTCGAACAATACTGGATTATGTCTTTATTTGCTTCCTAAAGCCACCGTGACAGACCAAAAACTGCGGTTATTTCTACTAGAGTACAGGAGTACTTTTCATAGAATTGCAGAATTCTTTCCATCGCGAATAATATTTGGCCATAATCTTCGTTTGCCGTGTGAGCTGCTCTTACTGCTGGATGACTGCTGGGTATTCCTCTTCTCTTAAGCGGTACCTGGAAGATTTACAGGTGCGATTGATAGACGTACATTGGTTTGCCAGTGAAAGACCAACAGAAGATCTGAGAGGATAAAGAGAAGATACGATATCAAATCGACAGAGGAAGGAAGGATTTAAGGAAGGAGGTCCAGTCTGGCTATGAAACCCCAAACATTATTTAAGAATTTTACTCTGACTGCAAACATCTTGGAAAGGACCCTCTGTGTGATTAAGTAATTAGTAGCCCGCATTCAAAGAACTCCTTCTTCTAAACCTAAAGCAGTGGACTAAGATAGACTTGTATGGTATTTTAGAAATACGGGTTAGTTGTCCATGGTGTTGGGGATCGCACTGCCCGGAATGTTCAGTTCTTAAGATGGGGGAGATTTCGTGAATAACTATGAATATTTACATTCTTTTATTGCATTGTTGTAATATTGTGTATTGTTTTTATTTATTTGTTACTTACAGGTGATAGTTGTAGGATTTATTTTGTATAATCGAATTTGTAGCCACACGTTTTGTACTTGTGTGTTTATTTGTTATAATGCCGCCCAGACGGTATAGTGATTAGGGGAGCCTACTGCGGTACCGAATGGACCGTGTTCGAATCCCGGAGAAAGCATGGATGTTTGTAAATGTATAGCGTTTTTGCTGCATGGGGCGCTCTAAATATACGGCGAGCCGGAAATCCTCTCGTGTGGTTTCCTGGAAGGGAAGAGGGGTGGGAGACTCTCGACCCCCGGGGGTGCTCTCTCTCAATATTCAGGTGGAAGTAGAAGTCCATCCACTTTGAGGCTCTGGCAACCATTCTACCATGAAATTCATGGACAAGACAGCAACAACATTTGTTATAATTATTTGTAACTTTTCAATTCTGATTGCAAGAGACTTTGAATTGTAAAGGGCCTTGACGACATTTAGCTACGTCTTGCTAACTTAGCAGCCTTTTCACTGACTTGAGAAAACACGTTTTTGAGGCCCTACAACAGATTTTTCATGAAGTTTCGAGAAGCCCGTGGTACGTTATATAAATACGGCTTCGAGAGCTAAGGAGTGTTGTGGGATTTGTGGATTGTGGGATTTAGCAGGTTAGTGAAACTGCGATTTATAGTTTATTCTGTTAAATGGTTTTGGGAATTTAAGATAATTTTGTGCGCTAAGGAAGAACTGGTAAATATCCATGTTCTCCTTGAACTATTTGCAGCTGGTTACTGCCACGCGTTACAAATTTTTATAATAAATTGTCATTTTCTTCCTGCTCAGCTTGAGTGATTATTTAAACCGATCAACAAACCAACAGCTACCAACAGTATTAAAGCCTTCTTCTTACTTTTAAAGGCTACAAAGTATTTTCTCCCTCCTTTCTTCACGCCTTCTTGGTGTAACGGTAGCACACTCGGCGTGTATTCAAGAGGTCCAGGTTCGAGTCTCGGTGAGGTCATTGCATATTTTTCATGTCTTCTGGCTCCAAAAAAATCCTGATCACTATACAGCGGCGCTTGAACTAAAAGGTGGTGGGTGATGATACTTCACCACCAGGATTTGGCAGTTGGGCTCCCCTAACCGCCAGTCACAATTTTAAAGGGGAAGTATATAATGTATTTTCTCCCTCCTTTTTGCATGCCTTCGTGGTGTAACGGTAGCACACTCGGCACTTATTCTAGAGGTCAGTTTCGAGTCCCATGGCTCATTCTTCATGTCTCCTGCCTCAAAAATTCTAATGACTCTACAACGCTTATTAAATTTTCATTCTCATAGAGGTGTTGAGAACACGCGTTATAAAGAATGTCAGCTTTATAATCACTATCTTTTAAAAGCAATAAGCTGTCAGTTAAATGGACAGAAAAGATTCAAATAAATAAAAACGAAAGTTGGTAAGAAAATGTTTTCCAGTTTCAAAGTTATATTTGCAGTGAACGAACGTTTATGAATGCATAGAAAAATAAACACCAAACTTAAACATTTATATATCGAAATATATTTGATATTCTAAGCCAACCTACGACTTCCTGACTCTTTCAGTCAAGCAGCTTTCAGGCGTGATTTCTTATTGGTATAAAAATAATGTTTTAGTGCAAAGTTATGGGTCCAAGCTGCTGATTTTAATTTCCCTACCAGCATCGCAAAATAAAGTAATGATTTTCTGGCGATTTTTGTCGAGTTCCCTTTGCCACCTCGGTACAAAATTGACTTTTTTTTTTTGCAAAACAGCCCAGCTAGAGTGAATATGTATTTGGACATTTGAGGTATTTGAAGGTGTAGTAAGATTGCTGGGCAATAAACGTATGTTAAAAAGATCGTACCCAAATTAGAGATAGTTCTGTCATGAGTTCGAATCCCTTCATTATGATAGAACTATTGACATTTGTTGACTTTATTTTGAAATATATTACTTTTTAAAACTGCTGAACATATGTTGTAATATATATAAATATTTTTAAAAGCGTTAAGCTAGGTACGATGTTTGCAGTAATTTCAAAAGAGAGTTTATAAAATTTGCCGAAAACTGAAAATTAATTAGTGAATAATCTCTCTAAAGTCAAAAACTAGTACTTCACTCCATCGCTGTATAAAATATTCATGATAGATTGTTTTTAAACTACAAAAAAAGGCCACTCAATCTGTACATTTCTTGTGTTTTATAGGTATAAAACAGAAACATCAAATTGATGGTTTAAAAATGTCATTATTTTTATTAGGTTATTTATTATTATTATTATTATTATT